>JAZHYW010004095.1:0-44917 GCA_037355805.1 Ixodes ricinus
CAAACAATCGCTGCGCGGCAAACAACGCCTACGTTAGCACTCGCCTAGCGTATTACCGCATCGTTTCCGCGCTCGATGAATATTTTTTGTAGCGATATGGTCCGCACTTGCGTACTGCAGAGCTCGAAGCATGCTCTTGAATCGGGTATAAGTTTTCGTCGGTTTCGTGTCGACAGAAAGCTTCGATCGCGATGGAGAAGCAAGCTCAGAGTTGGGAAAACTTTGACTGCAACGACATGGTTCGTGGTCTTGTGCAGTACTGCAATGCAGTGCTTGAATTTCCTTGACCTTATGTAGTGACACAAGCAAAAAGATGGAAGATGCTACCACATCTCTACAAACCAGGTTCCTAGTTTTGAGTTGGTAATTAGCGTGCGCAGCTCCGCTCCGTCAGATATACGATATCTGCGGACGGCGTTGCTTGTTCGTTGCTTAGAGGGGCGAGTTTGAGGCCAACGTCATACCGTTCGCCCTTCTGGTCAACCGGGCCAACGATATACGCGTATATCATGAATTACAGTGCACTTCAACTCAGATTACGCATTATAAGTTGGGAAGAACACGATGGCTCGATATGTGCCATTCTTAACAGAATAATTTCCATCATTTTAAGTAAAGAAACGTTACAACATGCTTTGAGCCAATCCACCGCTGCTGCACACGTCGCCAATACGAGTGGTTGTGCGTTTTAGTTCATGTCGTCCATAATTGCATCTAAGATCTGTTAACGTAATCCTAAAAACTCTTTTCATAAAGTCCTCGGAGAAAACAAATTCCGTGCATGCTCCCATTAAAACTTTGAGCTTATCTGCACCCCTTAAATTTAAACCAGTCATATGAAACTATATTGGGTTGGAATGTCACGGCATTTACACAGGCGCACTAAGACACCGTGTAACATGTCTACAAACCGGTCGTTCTGTTTTAACAAACCATCCAAGTTTTTTTGTTTTTTCTTTTTCTATGGAAACAACGAACTTTGATATTGAGCAGGCTCCTTTGGTCGAGCTATTCAACACACGAGACAGAGGCAACAGGTGGTCTTCTTGTGGAAGTATTAAACATCCTCCAGCAGATCTCTCGCTAATCGATCTTTTAGCTGTGCACCGGAAGAATCGGCGATGAAATATTGCATCGACGCTACGAGGAGCGGTGTTATATAAGCGTTATGGATTGTTTCCGCTCATACGAACAGAACGTTGGCGGAGATACAAAATGCAACAGCGCCGCTACGGGGTAAAAAGGCGCCGAGCCAGAATGTTCTTTTTCGCGTTGTAATCTGTAGGATAAAAACGGACTATTTCTTTCGGTATTTCCTTCGAAACCCTTGCCGATGTATATTTGTAGCGATCATGATACTGACGCAGTCGCGAGGAGCACCTCACGATTACGACAGTCGAGCGTGGATTATGGATGGGATACGAACACTGCACGAGACAGTGGCGTACCAACTTGTTTTTGAGTGGGGGGGCAAACCAGACCCCCCCCCCTGGGTTGCATATTTTTACTAAAGATGGGCCAAACCTTTGCCCAATCGAAAATTCGGCGCAACTTTTGCCGAACTTTTCTAAAGATTTGGCAATGATTCGGCAAAAATGCACTGTTACCAGACTTAACATTGATATTTAGTTTTTTCTGACGAAGAAAGTTAATGTTTTGTTTTTCTTAACTTAAATACAACATGTAGTGCCTATTGACACAGTTATGACTAAATAAGGTGATATTCTACAAGATAGTATCGATGTTGGTTTTGTTTGTTTACTGGCAATTTTAGTGTTAGCTTGCAGAAAGTGGAGTGACAACGAGGTTGGGTAGTAGCCGGCGCAGTCCCGAATCACGCTACGAGAGTTTTGATTTTGAGGCTTCATCAGCGCACGCCTGCAAGTTTGATTTCATTGTTAAAATAAAGCAATCCCAGCGTTTTTACTTTCTCTGGGAGTCGCCGTTTCGCGTGCAAAAACGAATGCAACGGTTGCTTTGCCTTCACCACAAGAGATAACAATAATGTAAAAATGCATGTTTTTCGATTTGGGTCACTTGACGTCAGCTTAGCATGAAAGTATGCGTTCCATATTCGCAACGTGCCGTTTTTAATCTTTAAAATTCCAGTTTCTGGTGTTAGGACGCACACGGACGTTCAGGAAGTTGCGGAGAGTTATGAATGTCGGATGTGCAACGTCGAGCATGATAGCTCTGTGTTTAGTTTTATGCAGATACATGGAAATTGCGAAATAACGCAAACTAAAAAGCAATATTATTCTGTTTTGGCACAAACTACTTATGAGCTGAAAACAAGATTGTTATAATAATAATAATAACAACAATAATTATAATAATTTTATTTGCACCTACTGGAAGGGGCCCATGTGGTGGTGCGCGGGGCTAGGCAGATAGGTGAAAACCCTTACGCAGAGCTCCTGCCAGCCAAACTTGTACGTAGTTCAACTACTTTACTCAACTTACTGTAGTTTAACTACTTTTCTGGGTAGTTTAGTAAATTACAATTACATTTCTTCTTTGGTTAATAGTAGTTTAACCACATTTCCGAGTGACTTCTACTCAAATTACGTTCGAATTTTAGTGGTGGTTTGGCCTATCAACAAAGGTAAGATGTTGGAAGATCAGCTGATATTTGCAGAGGGGGAAGCATGTGGCGTAGAAAAGGGGGGGGGGGAGGAGGAAGAAGGTGATTGGGATAGTTCGAAACCCCCCAAAATTTTAACGAGCCCCCCACTGCAACAACACTGCTACGAAGCGTGTGGAGCGAACAGACACGACGCAAGAGAGGCCGAGTAACTGTGGAATTAGCGCCGAAGACTGGCGTTTCTCTGTGTCCCGAAGCTCAAGGAGACTTGACGCATTTGAAGAAAGGGCTTGTCCCCGCTTCTCCCCAATGTAGGAATTCTTGCCCACTACAGGATGTATACGTACTACATCCTCACTCAAAAGAGGTAACAAAGTGCAGCGCCCGCTCTGAAGTTCATCTGGTGCTCCTGTATAGCTTGTGCTGTCTTTCGAGACGTCATCTGGTCATTTCTCTGAGTGAAGTAATGGCGGCTATAAAACCGATACAAATAAGTGCTTTATAAGTTGATTGTGTTAAATGGATCGGCAGCGAGAATAAAGCAATTACTTAAGGCGTATTAGTTGCCGCCATTTCCAAAAAAAAAAACTGATGCATTTCCGAATTTGTCATTCTTTCCGAATAAAACTGATGCATCTCCTATTTCTCGTAAAACAATGCATACCGGCCAATTAATAAAAAAGAAGCATTGTATAGGGAATGAAAGGGCATTCTGAAAGAGTGTGTTAGAAAGTACTTTAACTTTACTTTAGAAGTACATTGTATTTAAGGTACTTCACTTCAAGTACATTGCACCCGGTGTACTTACTACTTGAAGTCCATAACCTCTCATTTACTTTGTACACATCGCGACACTGTTAGTGCGAACACGACATCGGCGCCTTTTCGCATTTTATCACGAAAGAGTATTAGGGGGCACACTGTTTTACCATTTATATTAGAGCCCTAAATGAGCTCTTTCTATAACAATGATATCTTCGATGACAACCTTTCGGTTCTAAGAGAAAAACACAGAAAACTGGCGATCGCTTGTTCGCGCTAACAGTGTCGCGCTCTGTATTTCCAGGTAGTTTTTAGACGTCCTTTACGCAACACTGTAAGCAACCAAACACTGTCTGCGAAATGAAGCTCAGGCAGTGCTAAACCTCAAAGGTGAAATGATACATCCGCAGTACATCCTTGACTAAAAAGAAGTACCAAAGGTGAAATGATACATCCGCAGTACATCCTTGACTAAAAAGAAGTACCCAACAGTTAGGCATGCAGAAGCAGAACCAGCTATTAAAGCATTTATGTGAAAACACAAGCCGCTTTATATTCGGCTAGCAGAATTTCGCTAACGCATCAAAACCTTTGTAAGTACTTCCTTGTTAGCATAGAAAAAATAAAAGTAACTTCAAAAGTAACTCGCTGTTTTTTACGGTAATTAGTAATTTACTCAATTACTTTCTATTTGAGTAATGTCTACTCTGCTCAAATTACTTTTGAGGCTAATACTCAGTAACTTAACTTAATTACTTATTTAAGTATCTTGTACATGTCTGCTGCCAGCACGCCACCACATATAAAAAACGAAACAGAAAAATAAAAGTACAGAATACACACACTACAGAAAGTACGTAAAAAGGAAAGAAAAGAAGGGCGAAAAGATGTATCACATTATGACGAGGATGCCAGCAGCATCCCATGCATTCTGGCAAGCTCTCGTGACTCTGCCCCGTTTGACGGCAGTGGGCTGCGCACACTGATCGTAATTGTCAGTTGTCAGTTAATGTTTCAACTACCTCGTTGCATCAATGGAAAGGTCAAATGAAAATCTCACTATCCAGAATGCACCGCATCATTTGTCACTTCCACAGTGGACTGGCAAATTACTGCTCGATATTCTGTTCTTGAGGCAGAAAATATTGAAGAGAACCACACTCACAAAA
The DNA here is from genome assembly GCA_037355805.1 of Ixodes ricinus. NCBI lineage: Eukaryota > Metazoa > Arthropoda > Arachnida > Ixodida > Ixodidae > Ixodes > Ixodes ricinus. The sequence goes on from JAZHYW010004095.1 coordinate 4,516, forward strand.
GCTCACAAACGCAAAGTTACCGTGTCGCCTACTCCACACCTCGCCGTAACCGCTGGTTGTACTAAACTGTGCGATGGTAACAGCGCGACTGCGCGGTCTCCATTTGCGATCCATGGTCCCGTCACGTTCGTGCGCGTGCGCAAACATTTGCCACATTTTCGCGGAATTTTTGCCGAACTTTCTTTCGAAATTTCGGCATGTGCGGAACTTTGCCGAATCTGAAGTTCGGCAGATTCGGTCCATCACTAACGTTTACGGCGTGTGTGTGTGTAGGCTTGTAAAGGAGGAGGGGGGGCGGGGAGAGGGCCAATCGTGTATGCGCACCGGGCGCTTTGGTCACTGGCTCCTTTTACGGCGCAGGCGATAGACCCCTAGCAACGACGCTCACGCCGGATTGGCTGCTCGGCAACGCGCGGGAACTTAAATTTCGGATTCGGACGGCGCGTATATCACTCGAAGCGCGTTAACCCACCCCCGCGCCTGTTGTTCACGCCGCTTCGCGGCGACAGCGTGCGGCTGCTAATTACAAAACGATTAACCCACTCACCCCCCCCCCCCTCCGTACACGCCGCTTTGCGGCGTCCAGCCGGCGACCCAAGCCCCGCTGTCCCTCATGCACCTCCGTAAATAGAGTCCCATACGATTTAGTTCAGCGATGTTTCGTCAACAACAGTCGTCTTTTTTTCCAGTGTTAATCGTAAAAAGAAATGTCGTAAATATCGCCAAATGCCTCGACAAAACAAAATGTTCGAGGAAGAAACATAAAAGAAGTAAGCCCACACCATGGATAGAACCCGGGTCTGATACGTATGAGGCAGACATCTTACCACTAAGTTATGCTTCACTTCGGAAACTCGCATTGAAACCGCTGCCTATGTTGACGGCGGCAGCGCCTATTCTCCACGAACCAGCGAATCCGGCGTGAGCACCGTTGCTAGGGTTTGTATCGCCTGCGCGTTAAAAATATGCCCCCGCGGGTCGGGGGATGGTGTCCTTGGGCGCCGCCGGCCAGTGTTTGGCCTGTCCAGTGGCGGCTGTTTCAGGGGGGCAAACCACATGTCTTGCCCCCCACTCTGAGAACTGGGGGCAAGCGCCCCCTTGCCCCCCGGTTGGTACGCCCATGGCACGAGAACTCGACTTGGGCTCGGCTCTAGTCAACGCCTTGGCGGACAATCGGGATGGCAACCGAACGTCAACGATGTCTGCAGCTCAGCCCTGCACACCCGGAGCGTTGCCAACGTGGCGACGTGCACAGCCAAATGCTAGTCATGGCTATTCAAGATCTCACTATGACTTTTATCGTAGGGATTATTCAGTTGGCAAAAACGCGTTGCAAGTAACGGCGTTGCCGGTAGTGCGTTACTGGAAGAAGCAATCACTTTTTTTTTCGTCTAAAGGGCATTCAACGGTAACAAGGTTTAGGAATGACCGATGTTACTTCCATACTTATTTTCACTTAAAAACTAGAATTTAAGATATGAGCGCAAAATAATCTTAGCAGAGCGTGGTTTCCATCCACGGATCTCTGAGTGATGGGTCCAGCACGCTTCCACTGCGCCCCTTTGCTACACAAGCTAGCACTATGGAATATCTATTAGCAAGTCGCAGAACTTGGCGTCATTTCCAATACATTCCATCGAAACAAAAACCGTGCAATTTAAGGGCAATTTCCGAGACACAAACGGTATTTATAACTGCATTAAATGCATTTCTAGAAATTTACTTTGTGGAACCTCGGACAAGGGCGACCCCAGAAAATACTTGTTCCCTTGCTTGTTTTCGCAACGGTTCGGTCAAGGGTGAAAACCGAGAGCTGAGGAGGGAAAAGAACGTTGGCCGTATAAAGCCTACATAATCCCTGGGACGAACATGCAGAGAACAACTGACGAACTTTGTTCGGCACGCGTTCACTTGGCGTCAAAACAGCAACTGTTCTGATGTCAAGCGCATGCAGAGTCAAGACCGCCGGTCGAAATGCGCCACTCTTTACGCTTCACGCTTCATGAACGTAGTTTGTTTATTTTGAGCTCTTGTTATCCAAGGAAAAATATGTTTCAAGGTTTCGTGCCCTCCCCCCCTCCCCCCCCCTTTTTTTTTTCAGACTGTTTATGTTTTGCATTTTGGTATGCGCTTGGCGAGACGTTAACTGATTAGAACTGGAAAATAATACACTTCGGAGTTATTTTCATGCGTTTCGTGAACCATAATGGTTCCTACACCTTCAAGGCTGTAGCCCACTGGTTGCGTTATTTTCTTAAAACATCAAGGGGGATCGGTGCCCGATGCTGATGACCTCACCTTCATATACACCTCAAAGAAAGAATTTCAAATTGCTTTAGAACTCGTGAACGCGTACCGCAAATTCTCTGGATCTTCTTTAAATCGGAAAAAAATCATGCGGTGCTTATCTTGAAAAGGTGGGCAACCACACCTTCCAAGTTTATGGGTATAAAATGGAAAGAATCGGTGACAAGCTACTTGGTACTAGTTTAGGCCTTCATGAATGTGCACCTTCCTTGTGGAATAAGTGTATTGGAGCTCAATGAGCAAAACTATTTACATGGAAGTCCCGGCACGTTTCTTTTTTTTACCCGAAGCTACCTGTGCAACGCCATATTCTATTCTGCCATCCTCTATCCTGGATAAGTTATGCCCTTTTCAGCCAGCACTGCGAAAAAAGTTCATCGTTCAATGGACTGTCTTTATATGGAAATCATCGATGGAGAACATGAGAAGGCTAAACCTTTATCTGAGCCTTGTAAAAGGAGGAAAAGGTGTAATCAATGTTAATTTAAAGCTAACTATTCAACCTTTTTTTTTCGGGATCAACAAGACTTTTTCATGCTTTATGCTTTTCATCACCTTGGTTCATCACAACTTTTATCATGGCGTAACAACAGCTGCTCCTACACTCTTTTTGTTACCACCTTTCTTTATAAAAAGGCGGCTCAGTCAATACGTCCGCTCCAAGGCCTATTTTCATGAAACTTTCTGCTCGCAAACCGCAAGCCGTTGTACTGAGCTACAATATCAGCACTAATTCCACCTCCGCTCTCCGACAAACCGGTCACCTGACAACGACGTATTCCATTGTCTAAAAAGGTTCCCCATTGCAACATCATCAAAGGACTCCTTTAGATTCCACACAGAAGTACTCCCTGTCAAAGTTTGGCAACAGACCAAAGGCTTTCTTGTGCCGTGGTTGCTGAAATGCGATTTGTGCGGCGGAGAAGAGGATCTTAGACATGTTTTTATTTTCTGCTAAGGCGCAGAAATATTTTGGGCGAGATACAGTCTTTCTTTAAACTGGACTCATACATCAGCTGTGCGCACTCTAAAATTCCTACGATTACATGAAAGGACACAAGCTGATTTAGCAGATATCATTATTGTTTTAGGTCTACGTGCACTATATGGCAATCGAGCGATAGATAGTGACCGAGGTGCACATTGAATGCTACTCCTGCATGGCGTCATTTTACGAACAAATTGAACTGGACGTATTGCCACTTTGGGATCTTTACCATTACAAAAAGAACTACAGAAACTCTCTGGTCAAGGGTCGCAAAGTTGATTCATGTTTCAAGAAGACCATTTGTACCATTGTATATTCATTCTATTACTGCACTGTGTATCGGTTAAGGTGCTTTGTTTCTAAACTTTGAGCAATCTAGATTGGCATGTAAATAGTTACCGGCATGTCCGTTCTGGGTGTATTGGATGTTGGTAGATATATTGCCATTTGAGCATGTGTACATACTTCATTCGCATTCATCCAACTGTCGTGTTTTCAAACTGTAAAAAAACAATTGGTGAAAAAAGAAAAGAAAGGGGGGATCGGTGGCCGAGCTGGCTGGCTGCAGCGCACACCAGCTCGGAGCACGTGGAGCGAAAGCTCAGCGCTGCACAACCCAGGGATCCTGGGTTCAATCCCCAACCCTGCCCGTTCCGATCTGGATGAGCATCGTACCGGCGTGCGGTTTTGTATCCCTACATCGCGTGTGTGCACGTTAAAACCCCAAGCTAGCGGTTCTACGTCACTAGCTAAATCGCTCATCTACGCTCATTTACAGCTGAAAGACAAGTCGCACGTTGAGGCAACTAACTTCCGGCTGTATAAACATACAGCTGTAAACATACCCCAATAGTTTTTTTTTCAAGACAGCTTTTGCAGTCAAAGATAAATTTTGGGTTGTGGCTCAGCAAACGACCGGGTTGGGTTGCCGAATATTCCAGTCCATGGTTAACTGACGAAAAGCAACGTTTCAATGCGAGGTTTTAGCGACTGCGCGAGCTGGTGAGAATAAACAACAATTAACGCATTGTTCTTGCTTATAAATTGCAAAGCCCTGGCCATATAAGAATCACAAATATCACGATGTACATTGTCTTCGGTTCAGTGGTCATATGGCAGAGCCCGTTCGAGAAACGGGAAACGCCCCTTTGATCTCGAGCAATTATACGGTTGGAGCTTATCCTACCCCGCCGTTGGTGCTGGGAATAATTATTGCATTACATCGCGATTGAATTCCATGCGCTGATGCAACCCATGTTCGACTTGCTTGTGAATGAACCAGGAACCGAAAATCTTTGTCTTGTGAACCGACCAGGACATAGTTCTATAGTCTTGTATACGGGGGTCCATCTGACATGACGATAAAAGAGAAATACATATTTATTAGGTTCATTTTCAGGGATTCTGAGCCAAACTCACCGGTCAGCATTTCGACGATCAGAAAGCCGTACACTTTCCAATATACTGCCAGCCGCACCGATCCGCTGAGGGAGTACGGACAACCTTTGAAATAGCCATCAACGAGAGAACTTGCATTTGTCCGGTTTAGCTACATAGGGAACATCCAACAGACATTTCAAATACACCTGGTTAGAAAACTCTTTACGTTGGACCGACCATGAAAAAGACGCGATTACGAACGACGCTGTACAGATCGCCCGGGTCATCATAAAGCCACTTTTGCTATGCATAGAGAGATTTTCTTAACTATTATTCGCCTGTCAATAATTTAAAAAGAAAAAACGGGTTTTAAGTTTTGTCCATGAATCGCATTGTCTGCAATATTTTTAAGTTCTGCTTCTCGACACGTAGCACTACGTGCGAGGTCATTACTGGAAGTCCGGTACAGTCAAGACCAGAGTGTCGAACCGAAATTTTTATCGGTTCGGTTCCGGTTCGGGTTCACGGCTTTCGGTTCGGTTCCGGTTCAGTTCCGGGGAGCAAAAAATAACGGTTCAAACCGGTTCGAACCGGTTCGAACCGGTTTGAACCGCTAAATTGAGAATATATTTTCCGCGTTGTTCTGGCCATTTACACTATTGACGCCGTGAAACGATTAACTATATAGTTTCTTCGATCGTCCGTGCAATTTACTTTTGTTTTTAGCTACCAAAATATAAAATTCAGTTTTAATTTTGACGCAAGAGTAGAAGAAAATCTACATTAACGTACATCACGTCGTCTTCATACGACTCAACACTCCTTTGTTTACCAGTAACATATATTTTACCTGAATCAAAATGTTTAAGTACAAGAGTGAAAAGTTGAGCTTGTTGGTACATACCTGTAAATAGATCAGCTTGAAATTTAGAACTATGCTGTATTTTCTTGTGCTTTCTTCGCGTTTAAGCTAAATTCTAAAGTTCAAGCTGATTTATTTACACGGTATAAAATATTGTCCCGAAGTGTGGTAGGTCGCCTAAAATACCCGTGATTGGTACAACTTTGTGTCGCAGTATTAAAAGTGAAATCGTGATTGTGTCCTTGAACTAAGGAATTAATTAGATCACATAAAATTATGAAATGAGCACCTTGTGGCCATATATATCACGAAATATGGTTTACAAAATACGTTTCACAATATATATGTATATGATGACGACACAACTGAGCTAAAAGCAATGAATTTTTCAAAATGTCACAAAAGTTTTAGGATAATTCCTTTCAGTCTATTTTTTATAGAAACACCGAGCGGCAATCAAAATGCTTGTTTTTCTAACCAAACATTGTTTACACTCAGCACCGCATGTATGCGACTAATCATGCAGCAAGGTGTAATCGCAATTGTTCACTCTAGTCTAAACGCACCTTTGCACTCAGAACGAATCTGGTCCAAAATAGCGCTTGCCCAAGTGAACATTTTCTTATACAGGAGAAGCTGGCATAGCCTGGCTGTTGAGGTTTGTTCTTGACAAGATGCCGGTCAATTAAATTTGCAAATGAGCATCACCCTTGCTAATTGATGATTTTAACGCGATAGCGTTAAGGAGCTCATGTCGCAGAAAAGCTGATGTCGGTGGCGTGACTGGAAAATCTTGATTCGTCGATAGGGTGATGACGTCAGAGCTACATGCCCTCGCGCAAGAATTTCAAACAACCCACAATGCTCACGTGAAACGTGACATCACGCGTGGAATGAGAGTGATTAAAACATGACATGTACTGCGAATTAAAGGTCGCCGTATGTCTCAAATGATTTCACTTTTTAAAGTAATTTCTTTGCCTTAAAGAAAAAACAATTAAGAATTTTAGGCGGGATTCGAACCCACGACCTTTCGTTTGCGAGTCAGACGCTTTTGACTAGGCCACGCGAGGCACGCTTGCGCGGCAAATGAGAATGCGATGCAAACGAGGCCCGTTAAGGCTATCGCGTTCCACTTTTAAAGGCGAAGCTTAAGCGTCCTTCAAGGTTCTTTTTTGTTAAGTAAAACGAAGTAGTATTTCACGTTCTACTCGACATGGCAGCTACTTAATTGGACACTTTCTGACGGTTTGCGTGCGTATTCGTCATAGTTCCGCCGCGCGCCCTTGTTTACTTTGTTTTTGTCCAGCCCACAGACACGTAAAAGTAATGTTCACCACATAGAAGAGGCAATAACAGACTTTTATATGTTTGAGAAGTTATATGTGTAAGGAACACATAGTTATTTAAATTAGCTTCAAAATCAGGAATGTGTGTAAGGCTGTTCCATATCACTTACAACGTGCCTGTCGAGGATAAAAACGCCGGAAAAGATTGGCAGAACACCTTTCAGATAATTTGGGGGCATTGCTTTAGGGTGGTCGGCCCTTTATTTATGTTGTCAAAAATTCAGTTAGTAATTAAATATATTTTTATAACGATCAATAACTTTTACTTTATAAAGTTCACATAACCGCTTGAGACCGACGCGGAAGGACGATACTCGAAACTACGCGAGCTGTGGAGTCTGCGTAAAAGTGTTTTTCTGTTTGCTGATTGGCAGTGTGAAACATCGGGTTGCAGGGTACGCCAAAAGGGCTCTGTGCTCACATGATAAATTGGAAGTCAAATACATGAAATGTAAAAAGAGAGAGATAATTAATGTTATTTTTCTAAATAATCCCTTACAGAACGCCTCACTGCAAAAAGAGATGCGTAAAGATGCACGCAATAAAATTCATAATTTCACTTAAATAGGGCGAAGGACAGACAAATGATTCTCAAAATCTTAGTATAAATCACATTTCATCAGCTTGCATGAGCTCAAAACTTCGCGAAATACTGCCTCGGGAGGCTAATGTTATATCCGGTTTTACCTGCACTTGTTTTGGGCCCTCACTTTACAACACTATGCTTGAATAGTCATGCGCTCTAACATTTCTCTAGGCTGCCATATATCATCGCGAGACTGCTATAAATACTGCACAACTTTACAATTAGGACATCTATTGCTAGTGTTGCGAACATCACATTTCACCAGAAAGCTGAACTGTTTAACATGTTATGCACGTGACGTCATCACACTATAGGCTGGTGGTCATTGTGATTTCTTCTTGCTGAGAAAATCGAATTCGATGGTGCAAAATGCACGCTGCAGTATGTTCAAGCTTAGTGAAAGCCAAGTATTTTAAAGGCCCGTATTATTATTCTTAGTGCATCGTCGTGAGGAACGGCGCAAGCGTCTGGCACAACAAAAACGTGCTTTTTAGCAAGAGCGTTTTTGCACACAAAGTAGTTTCCGGGGTCATGCTTTTTGGTCTGCGCCAATGATGCGGGGAAGGGGAACCTTTACAACACAGTAAGTTTTTAAAATTAACCCCCCTCCCCCCGACACATACACACACGCACACACACACACACACACTTCTTTTTACAGAGGAGCTGTTAAGGGCTAGTTTCTCCAGTATCGTGTCCGTCAGCAAACAAATGATGACACTAAACTCTGGACAGCTACCGCCATCTATAAGTGACGACGGCAACCAGACAACCGGCTTGCCGGTTGTCTGGTTGCCGTCGTTGCGCATAGAGGGCGGCAACCTCTCCAGCCTTTCCACTCTGGCTTGCCGACTTGCGGCCGGCCATTACTTCATTCCCACCATAGTGGAGCTTCGCTGGTCTTCCTTCTTCACCAGAGTGGAAAGGCTGAAAGTATTCTTGAAGAATTGCCTCCTCCGTTCGTCTGTGCTTATCCGGCAATTTTATTTGTCACTTGTTAACAGCAACCCTTCACTGCTTTTATCTTGCACCCCGTGAAGTTTAAAGGGGTCAGAAAACGATATCGGGTTGGAATGTTCCTGACTTTTCTGAGGCGTACTGGTCCTAGTCAGACCCAAGTATACTCGCACAGGCCGCCACTGATTCAGAAGCTTCTTTGTCGCGGTGAAATTGCGAGGATAAAATTAGACTATTTCTTTTAGTCTTGCCTTCCCAAATATTGATGTCGTAATTGTGGGATCAAAACCACCCGCCTGACGACAGTCGAGCGCGGCTCATGAATTGGACAGGAGAACTGCGTGAGCACTGTTCATCGGCCAGGGGCGCATCCAAGGGGGGGGGGGCAACGGAGGCGACCCCCCCCAAACAAAGTCGACCCCCCCTTCCTCTTCTCAGAGGGCAATTTGACATCAGTGAACACCCCCCCCTCCCCGGTACACAGAAAGAATGGGAGAATAGTATCCTTACAAATTTTCCTGTTCCCCCCCCCCCAAAAAACAACGGAGTTCTGGATCCGCCCCTGTCATCGGCTTGTAACAATCAATGCCTCGGCGGACATTTGGGTAGTGGCTCGTGTCCAACCACTGCGGTGATGAGAATAGCCGAACTCTAACAATGCCTGGAGCTCAGCACGCGTTTTCTTCCTTTCCAACCCCAGCGCGGGGGTATGATTAACGTTGGCGGCATAAGACAGGCACCAGGCCACGTGGCCGCTTCTGGCTCTGAGTTGAGGGGATGAACGATGCTCATATTTCTCTAATTTTTTGGCGACTGCCATTGCCTAGAAAAAAGAGCAAAGCCAAGTTCAATCAGTTATTAACGTTAGGGAGTGATCCTGAGTAGTATTTAGTGATGTATAGAAATCTTTTTATAGCTTCTTTAAGAATCAAAATACAGAGGGGTCGAAACTTGGGCAATAACTTGAAAACGACGCTCGTGTGAGACTTACAGCGACTGCCAACGTTCGGCTCTCCCTCTGAGGTCACTAAAATCTTCTTATTTTAAAGGTATTCCTTCTGTACACAGACGTAGTTCTATGTAACGTCATGCTAATAAGTCGCATTTAGTAATTTCAATACTTCTATTCTCGGAGACATCTTTTGGATGCAGTTCAGCAACAACGACAAAATGTTTGGGTGCCTTAATGATGTAAAATTGGTCTTGCAACATTTTTTTTGTACTTTCAATAAATACTGTTAAGAAGTAACCCCTGACGTTGATAGCTTGCGAAAAGATCCATTAGTTTTCTCCTCCGCGCAATAGCAGATGCAGAAAAAATAAAGGAAAGAGACAGCTGTCGATCCCCTCCTCAACTCGCAATTTGAACAAGCGGCCAGGTGATCTGACGCTAATCATATACCGTCAGTGTTCATCACAGGCATGCCCTAGGCGGCTTGGGTTTGGAAAGCAAAAGCTTGGGCTGAACTTCAGATATTGTTAGAGTTGGGATATTATCATATTTAATTGAATATGTGCCGTTACCCGAATGTCTGGCGATGCTGATTGTCATGAACCCGAGCACTCCACTAGGGGTTATGAAATCGCTTACGTCATGGCGTCACGTGACTCTCGGTGCAAAATCGTGATGTCATGTTACGTCACGCTGTCAACAAGGTGAATACATCTAGTGACTTCCTCAAATTAAATAGAGTTGACGCAGTGAGTCACGTGACGTCACGAGGTCACGTGACATTGCTTGACAACATGTATTGACACCATGACGTCACGTGACAACGTGACACATGGTTAATCATAGTGCCAATACAAAAGCGCCACGAAAACCCACAATTTACCATACGTTGCAATTCTGTATATAACGATTTGATCAATAGATAGAAATACAGCCGCCAATTTTTTATTCCCATATGTTCATTTTGTGATATTAACAAAAAAGAAAAAAAATTACCTTGAACCGTTTTGAACCGGTTACCGTTATATTTTTTTTCGGTTCGGTTCCGGTTCAGTTCCAAGATGGCGGCGAAGATTTCGGTTCGGTTCAGTTCCGGTTCGGCTAAAAATAACGGTTCTGTTCCGGTTTTCGGTTCGGTTCGGTTCCGGTTCGACACCCTGGTCAAGACATCGTATTTTAACAAGGTGCATTGTACTTTGTTCTCCACTGGGTTTGCTCCGGTGGGCTATATATCTAGCAGGTAGTAATTGTATAGTGCTTCGTTCTTGTATGTAATCAAGACTTTACTATGCACCATTGCGCTAAACGAACAAAATGAAAACTCCTATTTCTGTGAGAAGCTCTCATTGCGGGCCGCTGGAGTCATTATATTCGCAATACCGCAAAAAGTGGAGAAGGGGGAACCTGTCTTTTCATCCTAATCGTGATTTTGTCCAACTCAAAGGTGTCATATTTTCAAAGCAGTGGGCCACACCGATTTTCTCAGACCTTGACACAGTCGCGTGAGTGGTGGCTGAAATAATGCGAGTGGGCTGAAGCGAGAACATGGATACTGATGGTGACCCGCATTGACAGAGCACGTTTAACATTTACTCGCATAAAAAAGTACGTTTTCCTTAGCCACTGACGATAAAGACGCCAGGAGCCATGAAGAAAGAACGTTTGTTATTTTTCTCCCCAGTACGCTAATGTTAATTTTAACGTTGGCTGCTTCCTGAAGCGAACTCTTGCAAGTTCCAGCTGTCCCTCATTCATCAGGGTGAGATGGGTGGTCGAGTGTGCTAACGCCAGTGTTGGCGGTAACGCGTTACATGGCGTTACGGGTAGCTCGTTATTTTTTGTTTGTAACGCAATAACGCACTCGTTACGTGTTCAAAAGGGTAACAAATAACGTACTTATGTTACTTATTTCGAGTAACGCATAACGTACTCGCGTTACTTATTTCGTATAACGGGTAACGAGTTACGTTACTCGTTACGTCTTCCCAAGACTTCGAAAAATTATACTTCTATTTTTTTTTCGTGTTTCTACGCGCCAAGTTATAAATTTTTGCACTCATCCCATATATCTTCAAAATATTGCCTCTCTTGATGGAGTCAAGAGAGGCAAAATATAGGTGTAAGAGTAAAACATATAAGGTAATTATGTTAAGTTTCTGCAGGGACAAATGTTTCTTGAATTATGGCGCTTATGCATACCTGTAACGTCAAAACAGTGAAACGCTTCTATTCATACTTAAGAAGCAAAGCAAAAGTAACGTGCGCTGCATTTATCGGTAACAGTAACGCGTTCCTTTTATTTGCAAGTAACGAGTAACGTATTTCGTTACTTTTTTTCGCTAACGACTACAGTCGAACCTCGTTATAACGAAGTAGCATAATGCGCGCAAAATTGTTCGTTATATCCAATATTGGTTATAAAAGTACACACAAAACTTTTCGCAAGCATTCTGGCAATCGGGCCTATGCAAAAAGTGCGGCGAACGTCCATAACGCCAAGATAAACGCGATGTTGCGAAATTTGAGCGCCATAATGAACGTGCAAATCCTTACCTGTAACCTCGGGTTGCATTTAAAAAAATTGAACCGGCACATCATTAAGTGAATTTACAACCGAGGAACCATGTTGCCATAGTCCGCAGTTCAATTTATTTGAAGAAAGACGTTATCTACGACTGGTGGGTTTTTACAGCGTTGAGGTGTATGAAATTCTCGACTTCTTTCTCGAAGTTAAAATTGTAGACAACGTGCTGGGTGGAATCTTAAAGTCCTGAGCACCATCTTTCTTCTTGCGGCCGCTGTCTACCGCTCGTAAAATTTTAACTTTCGTCTCGAGAGAGAGAGCTTTGCGCTTCACCGTCGCCATTTGCACATCCCCGATTGACCGCCGTCGACTTGGCACTCTAGTGTTTGATGAAAATAATCCCTGGAGAAGGGTGCCGCTGATAGGTTCGCTTCGCTATAACCGATACCGCGTCGGATCTTGCGGTTTCAGTTTCGTTTTAAAGGTAGAGCTTCCATTGAAATAAAGCATGACCAACCAAACTTCGTGATTAATTCGCTATATCCGATAATTTGCTATATCAGTGTTCGTTATAAAGAGGTTCGACTGTACAACATTAGGCTCGTTCGATTTACCTGTACCTCGCACATCGGTGCAGAAAAGTGTGTAGGGCAGTGCACTTCCGGTACGCGTATTGAGATACGACCGGAAGTGCGCCGCTCTACACCTGTTTTCACCTCAAGAACCGAAGTAAAACAAGTCCGGCTCCTCGCGGAGCGTTACTACTTTCCCCCTTTATGTTGATAATTAAGAAATATGTAGGCGAATTTTAGATTAGATATATGTTAGCATATCAAGACGTACACGTTCCCAACGCCAAAAACATCGCTTTTTCCTCCCACATCCAAACCTCGTAAGCACTACTTCGCGCCGCGTATGAACAATGCGCAAAACTTGCTTTTTTCTTGACGTGAAAACGGGTATACACGTCTCTGCACCATTGCAGAGGGTGCAGCAGGTGAATCGGACGAGCCTAGTGTTTCAACGACGGAAACAGGGACGACGGCAGAAAGTCGAGTTTGACGGCGTTGCAGTTCAGCATGGGATGAATACAGGCTTCCAGCGTGCTCTTTAGACACACAATCGACTTGTCGTTCGCAAATGATAAGAATAAGTAGCCAGGATCACAACTCGTGACGTCACGGCGATACGACTACTGGTCGTGACGTCACGGATAGGAACCATAACAGGGCTCCACCAAGATATCTCGGCGCTAAGGAGGTCAACGCTACTCGTTTTTTTTTATATCATTTTTTTTCAATTGTTTCTGCGTAAAAAAATCGTTTCATGGCCCCTTTAGGGTGTGACTAATATTCTATTGGCCAAGTGTTACAAACATTTTCCTCGGGCGTACCGCGTTCATTCCGCGAGCACTGAAGTGCCCACGAAGGGGAGTGGTTCAGCGAGGGAAAAAAACGATCAGCTCAAGCGGTATATGTTTCTTCGGCTGACAACACAGTTGCCCGAACACGGAATGTTTGACTCCGTACAAGTCCCGAACAAGAGCGAAACGAGGGCGCTAGATTGCTTTGTGGAGTCTGCAAGAATGAACCATTAGCCTTCTTACAGTTCCTCTTGAAAGGCAAATGGACTGTTATCTTTCAGAGACTAACACCATAAAGGAGATGTGCACCCGAGAAAATACATTTTTAGGACATAGCCCCCCCCCCTTTCCTTTTTTCCCCCAACAGAAAGCCAGATTTTAAAATTATACATAACAAAATTTCTAGAAGTATAGTAGTAGAAATGAAAAAAAGATTTTAGATATCAACCTCTTAGAATAGTCATTATGATATATACTCAAGCTTCTCGCTTCGTGATTGATTGCGTGAATGCCGCAGTCTGATTGGCCGGAGGGCAATAAGACACTTGGGACACGCCCCGCCGTGCGTTTTCTAAGCTACCATTGATATAGCCACAAGAGAGAAAGAGAGAGGTGCGATGGAAACTATAACAAGTCGACGCCGTCTACTGTACACACCAAGTTCAACCCAGTGTTTCCAAGAAAGCCTGCTTTGCCCACACCAGGTGTGGGTACTGCGCGTGCGTGGTAACTAAATTCGGGAGGACCGACACCAGGTGTCGGTACTGCGCATGCGTCTGCGCATGCGCAGTACCGACAGCAGCGCCACCGCAGTGGCGTGACGTCAGTGAGTTGAGTCGGTCTATAGGTCCGTTTCATTTTAGAGTCCGATCGCATCCGACACGATTCGATGGTGCAAATCGAGCAGCGCCAAAAAGGCAGCGTCACGGCGCTCATTGTCTCTCCTTTGCTATCACAAACTCAACCAATCACGCACAGTGACCGAGCCGCGAATCCCGCGCTTTGTTTCTGCGCCCGATTTGCTTAGCTCGACGACGGCAAACTGATCGACAAGGACAGCGAGCCCCGTGCATGCCGCGATGGCTCCATCGGGCCGTGGCGTCGGCTGCGATGGGGCGTAAAGTGGTGGTGTTGTGGTGTCAAACTTTATAAACAATATAACGCCCTGTCCGGCACTAAGTAGGGACCTGATGGTCGGGTCTCTTCACTGTCGCCTGGACGTGATCTACCAGGGCCCGCTGGTACGGAAGAATAAGGGGGTGAAATGGAGTATAGGTCAGATATAACAACTGCAGCGTAAAAAGCAACTTTCGGAAAGGAGAGCGTTTGTGTTTCAACAGCCTCACGTGATACACGTATACTTTGGTCGACTACGAAGAAGAAAAAAAGAGCACGTCAGGTCTTGTGTGAAGCCCCCCCCCCCCCGCTTCCTGTTGATTAAGCTGGCAACGTCGTGCGAAGGACCTGGTTAAGGGGGAAAAATAGTCAATATAAACGAAGAAAAGCGAAATGAATAAACCTAGATAAGGATTTAAGCGCATAAATAAGTGTTAAGAGTAACTGTAACAAAAGAGAAAAACACCTTAGATGGATTAATACACTTACTTCAATTTGAAATGCAATTTTTAGCAAATTATGACGTCACACCACACTTGTGGTCGAGAAAACTCACCAGGTATTAGTAAAAGAGCATAAAAACTTCAGCACATTTCTGCAGTAAAAAAAAACAAAAAAACTAAGGGAATGATAAAACTTATGCTGGCAATATGCAATAGTTGTGACGGAGGACACTAAGAGCGGTGCACAGTCCCGAAGGAAAGAAACGTGAACAACGGAGCGACAGCCTCTCGCGCTCGTCGCGCAAATCAACGGTCGTCAGTGGAAGCTCTCGCGGAGCTGCTTGTGTACTTCGAGAGTAGTGTCGGTGCCAGTGGCCTGTCCGTTCAACAGATTGAATTTGCGCCGACGACTTGTTTCTGTTTACCTCAACATGCGGCGCTGATCGCCAACTTTTCGTCATGTTGACAAGGCAACAGAGACATTTCCAGACGCCCCGTGAGGACACACAAAAAATAATATTTTATCAGTCGCACTCTTCAGCGCAGATCCTGACATTCCTGTAATATCGATATGAGGCTGGTTTATTTTATGTGCCATCACTATGGGCATCCGAAACGCGTGCTTCATTGTCAACTTCCCGATTGGCGCCGGATGTGGTGGTGAATAGGAGCGAATTTAGTTTATCGAAAGGGTCGGCCACTTAACACAGCCGCTATGCTGAGCGAAAGCTTGCCCTGACAACCGTTGAGTGACGCGAAGGGGGCGAGAGGCTGTCGCTCCGTCGTTCGCCTTTCTTTTGTTCGGGACTGGACATGAGAACGCAATGGAATTTTAACATAAGGTCTGCTCGATTCGGCCAGAAAGTTCTGAACTAGTTCTGTCCGAGTTCGGAGGAGTGCAGGAGTCGCTCAACGGCAGCGCAGAACCAGTGCAGGACTGGCGCTGTGATAGACTTCCGGGCGGAAGCGCGGGACGTCGTCTGCATCTCTTGGCTCTTGTTTCTCCACGCCACGTCGTGCTACATGAAATTATTCGCGGTTCGATGTGCTCGTTCGCGTTTCTTTAGTTTAAAATTATACAAACGAAAACTTGTTTTGTGGATGTTTCTTTATTCGAGTGTACTAAAAACATTTTCAGCACAAAATGCGTTCTTTTTCTTGATTTTATCGGTTACCGCCCGCTTCCTATCGTTTCCATAAGCGTTCGTGTCCTTTGACTGCGTACGCCACAATAGAATTTACATTCATTTAGTAATAGTAGTTTCATTCAAAGTGTCTAGAGTTTCGCGTTTCGATGATAGGCTCGAGGTATCAGGATGATTTCACGTCGGGAGTTACTGGCGGCAGAGCGGTAGCGGTCACTTCCAAGGCGAAGGCCTGACGGGAGCATCGCCTTAGGCAAAACAGTTATGGACCGGCACTTTGATGTCAAGTTGATGCGCTTAATCTGATTATGAACAAATATCCGCGTGGAACTATTAAGCCAATGTCAATTTTCGACGTTTTTTTACCAGGCCCGTTATTCCCAGGCCCGTTAGGGCGGCCACATTATATACCAGTAGACAAAGCACGCAGTATTATGCTCAGCTACGGGGATATGCAAGTGCCAATGAACGAAATCGCAGACCTCTGTAATATATCGGAGTCGTCAGTCTGCATCCAAGAGCTATTGAAGGCAGGTGCTATCAAGAGTGTAACTCTTTTCTTTGGTCTTTTCCGAAGATTATCAACATAGTACCACGAAGCATCAAACAGAAACAATTTACGTGAGCTAATCTTTCAATACTTAACACAGGGAGCCAAACCTGCGCGAGCAAGTTGGTAAGACACTTTCAAAATGTCATATTCGAGCTAATTCCTACCTTCCGTTAGGATATCGCTATACTTCGTTTCACCTTATGTGCGAGCGAAGGCAAAGCTGGAAGCGCGAGCACGAAAGCTCCGTGCGTTCAGGCTTCGCTCGAGCGCGCGAGCTGGGGAGAAACGCAAAAGCGCTGGTCTCGCGCTTCTAGCTTTGGCTTCACTCGCAGATAAGGTGAAACGAAGTATAGTCGCTTCCGCGTCCACCAAGGGTACATTATTTTCACTAATGAGAGGAAATGTAACCTCCGACTCGGCATTATTGTTGAACATGGCAGACATTTGAGCACGGGCTCCGAGAAATGGGACCTCGAGTATCGTTTGCTCTCGTCGTCTGCTTTCGTCATCTGCTGCGGCACGGGCACAGAACTGACTTCGGAGTCAGTGTAAGGTTTTGAGGAACTGGGTCTGAACTCATTCAGAACTGGGATGAATCGAACGCGTGCAGCGGCCGTGCAACTTCCGGTTGAATCGAATGCACCAGTGCCTGCACTGCTGAACTAGTTCAGCCAGTTCAGGCGAATCGAACAGACCTATAGTTACACGGACATGAAGCAGGGGACTAAGAATGCTAATGCCGGTTATGACAATGTTTAATTAATAACAGGGCAATAGGACCTACATTACGATGCAGTTTCTCTCGTTCTTTCTGACATCTTTTGCCAGCAAAATGCTAGCGGTACGCACTTCTTTTGCACCGCTAGCAGCCGGTCTGGGAAACAGGCCGCGGGCCGCGTGCCGCGGGCTTCATTGGAACGACTGCGGCCAGCCGCTGGCCGGTCGGACGGCTTCCGCAGGCCGGATATGGCCCGCGGGCCGGGGTTTGGAGACCACTGCTCGAGAACGACTGCTCCCCAGACAGTTTTTTGAGTTTGGGATGGGCGTTCACCAGGACGCTGGAGTAGAAGTAATCCAGGCAGCTTGCTCTGAACTTTTTAATACAGTTTCGGAGGCGTTGATTCCTAAGTGTGAGACGACTTGGCAAACAATCGTCTTAAAAGTTCACAAAAAAAAAAAAAAGAAGCTTGGGGTAGGCTGCGGAATAGGTCCGGTCCGTGTGTTGAAGAGTCCAAAAATTAAATTTGCCCCGGGAGAAATTTCAGTGCTTCGCAAAATTTGAAGGCTGGCGAGGGCACGCCAGCCTTTGTAAGGAAAGTCGCCTATACCCACATTCAGGACATCCCGGGCCAAATCGGGGCCGCGGATCGTCTAGTTCCAGGCGTGTGGGCGAAACACAGTTCGAATCTACGCACGCGAGCCACAATTTCAGCTGTATATTTTGACGAACATGTGTTCCCGCTCTAACGTTCACTGCCGGACGAGCTCAATGTCCATCCCATTGACGGCGCCAATCGGACGTCGCATACGCTGCTTACCCAGTCACAGGGGCGGGACAAACGGCGATGAGTCGCGCGGTCCCTCAAGACCGCACGTGGCGCAATCGGCCGGAACTACACTCCTCGTGCAAAACGTGCGAGCTCAATAACCGACCCATCAGGCAGGGGTGCACGGAGAGTAGCACGAAGTGGGCGAAGGCGCCGCCGCTTCTGGCTGCGAACCTCCGCCATGGCACGAGAAATCGCAAGACGTGACTCGCGCTCCTAGTGCTGACCGCGACGCGTCTCCCCGAGTGCGCTATGGGCGCCTTCTCGGGCGATCGTGGCGTTGTAACGAGCCTGCCATCGTTAGCGCAGCCTTTGTGGGCTTCGCGCTTCGGTGTGCCATTGAAATGGACCGGACGCCCAAGTGGCGAACTACGCAGCGAGTGTGTACGGCCCTCCTCCGCAGGAGCGCCTTTGCCGCCTTGCTCCGCTTCTCGGCTCGCCCGTTCGCCGCGCTTGATCACCGCCGCACGATTCGCAAACAGCGAGGCGCTGGCGGACGCATGATCGGGGAAGCTGATACTGAAACAATCGGCAGGCTGGCGGCGCGGCAGGTTCGTGCTGCCCAGGAATTCCCAGGTGGCGCCTTCGCGCGCGTCGTTCGCGCCGTTCACGCGGCGGAGAAGATTTGTCAGGAAAAGAAGTCGGAGTCCTAAATAGATTCTTTTCTTCGCACGGGGCGGAGAATCGGAGAGGGCATTTTCGGCATATCAGGATGGGGGGTTTCCGGTGTTTTCTTTCTACGCCTCCGGGAGTGCTAGTACCGTGATATACCATCGAGGTGTAAGCGATGGTCGGCGATTTCGAGCGTGCATGACGAGGAGTCGTGTGTTCCTTATGGTGGTTGTCTGTAGGGCATGTACTTACGCTTAGAACCGTTTTCCACGTCAAGTCCCGAAGTGGCCGCAGCGGCTGTAAAAGAAAGCTGCGACTTATCGTGCCAAGTCGAATTTCCATTTGCGTGCAGTGTAATTTCGAAAGTAGCAGCGTGCGCGGAGGTGGAGCGCATGTATGTCAAGCCTCTATCTTCGTCCGACTAATGCCAGTTCGTAGGAGCAACCGTATGACTACTGTGGGTAAGCCGAAAGAGCTTTCGACGCTTATTCTTATGTGAAAATAAAGCGTTCCTAAGCTTCGAAGTGAGCAGCAGGAACGACCATCGCTCGGAGTGGCTTCTTAGGAAGTATGAATGCACGTGTATAGTTAAAGAAACAATCTTTCTCGAATCAGGGACAGAGACGTGTTGCAACCTGTCCGTCGTCATGAAATACTGATCTTTGCCTTCATTCAGAGCCCAGGTGTACATTAATAATTTCAACGTTTAGTTTTGCCAAATCACGTATTTTTAATGGTCATAGGTTTTATTTCGAAAATGTACAATTTTCCTGTTTATGTGCACGTGGAGGGACATACTTTCGACGGGCGACACTGTAAAAAGAGTTTGTAATATAACAGGAAATATCCGGAAAATTTAGGTCAGAATAAGGAAACTGTTCTGTTAAATTAAAATATAGACAAGCTTATCGGTTAAAAAACAGGACTTATGTTACTCGTCAGGAAGACAGGTTTTTGGTAAGTAAAGTCTAAAGATACTTGTATTACCGGTAAAAACAATAACAACGTATATTACACTATAAAACGTCGTTTTTCCTTAAATAAACACTATACAAAACGTCCCGTTATGTTAAAAAAACAGAGCTTCTGTTATTCCCATATCCCAAAGATTTTTTAATAAACAGGGTAAGTAAAGTCAAATTACTGTAAAAATACAGGACCTTCCTCATTCCTGCAAAATGCATGATCGTTAATATCAATGAACGAAGTCATATCTAAAATAAATTATTTTACAAATAAATGTTCGCAATTAGGACTGGGCGTCGATTAATAATTTTAGCCCGATTAATCGCCACCCTTTAATTGACTAATTATTCGATAAATCGGTTTTGCTCTTCTCGTGCATAATAGTTTAAAAAGTAAAAATTATATTGTTTGCCTTCTCCTGAATATGTGATAAACGGTACAATGCACAATTTCGGATTTTCAATCAACCTTGAAGTGTAGGTGAAAAAGTCAAAAGACACCCACACTCAGAAATCATTACTTCAGCCGCAGAATCAAAGAGGTTCGTCGATATTCTCCGGCAAGAGCGGCCTCCCTTGATTACTCAGAATAGTTCCTGCAGCGCTAAACGGACACTCGCACAGCGTTGAAGTGGCTGGGACACGTAGGACCTTTATCAATTTATTTGGAGTTACAAATTCCGCCCCTGGGTTTACTTTAGGTCAAAGTTTCACCTAAAGTTTACCTTCATAGAGGTGTACTCGTGGCTACGTCTGTGTGGTGAAAGCGTTGAATGTTATCTCTTTTTGTTTTGTTAACCAAGATTAAACTAATTAACCGTTAAAAATTAATCCCGAGTAAAACAATTAATTGATTATTTGGTAGGTTAATCGAATAATTGCCCAACCCTATGATGCAATACCCAGGTAGCACGAGACTTCAAGATGACGTCGAAATAAGGTCCTAGACGTTCGGCGACGTCGAGGTCCTTAACAAACTTTTTATCGACGTCATTGGTACGTCCACATAGAGATGTTCCGACAACGTCAAACACGGCGACGTAGTGACAACGTCATAAGCTTCACCTCGACGTCTTCAACAGCAATCGACGTCTGTTCGACGTCTTGTATGAGAAGTTCTTTGAACGTCAAGCACGAGACGTCACAACAATGTCCTGAGCAACACCTTGACGTCTTCGACGTTAATCGACGTCATTTCTAGGTTTTCTCCGGGAAGTTATTTGAACCCCAAGCACGAGACGTCCCAACAATGTCCTGAGCAACACATTGACGTCATCGACATTATTCGACGTCAGTTCTACGTTTTTTCCGGGAGGTTCTTCGAACTTTGAGCGCGAGACGTCCCAACAATGTCTGAGCAACACCCTGACGTCATTGGCAATGATAGACGTTAGTTCTACGTTTTCTTCAGGAAGTTCTTTGAACGTGGACCACGAGACGTCCCAACAATGTCCTGAGCAACACTTGACATCCTCGACATTATTCGACGTCATTTCTACGTTTTTGATCGGGAGGTTCTTCATACGTTGAGCGCGAGACGTCCCAACAATGTCTGAGCAACACCTTGATCACCCTGAACAAGCGCCTTATAGAGCCCAAGGTGCTGTCATATCAGTTTTAAAATTTAAAAACATGATATTAAGTTAGAAACGCTAAAATGCTATAAACAGCCCCGCTGACTCCGAGCTAAATCCTGGTTTTCGTTGTGAATGCTCGGCACTTTTTAAGCAATTCCTGCTGAAACAACAATCGCGAGAATGATAATAATGTAGAGAGTTCTGCAGCTCAGCCAGGTTGAAGGGTGGACAGCATACATAGTATCGAAAACGCTGTCATTGACAAGAAATCTTAAAAGTGATATGACAGGTCCTTGGGCACTATATATAGGCAACAACACTTTTCTTTCTTTTTGCGGGTCGTTAGAAACCGATATTTCGAAAAAGGGGGGGGGGGGGGGATCATACTGAACGTCTGTACTATCCAGGTGGCACTGGGGTGTTTTGAAGCTTCAATCATTAGGTTAACAACAGATTACGCTTTACGGTGGCCGATCGTTAAGGGGTCCCGTTTTGTTCGCGCGCCAGTAAGCACTTTCCTTTTTCTTTTTGCTTGCCACTTTGGTTTTCGGATAGCGGCACGTTGACAATCGCCTAATCAACGTTTTGCTGTTTTTTTCTTCTTTCTTTCACATTACAATTAGAAACGGACCTTACAACCGCTCGATTTACGACTGCCAAAATGCGTGTCCCGCTGGCGCACATGCATTTCATCATTTGTTTCATTTAAAATTGTATGTTTCGAAAAAAACATTCTACGCAGCCTACCTCAGAGCACGGCCCTGCCTAGAGAGAACATGGCAATCATTCTCAAGAGCCACTTGCTGCGTGGAACGTCTATGGTTGGGAGGAGGCACAAGTACAGTGATTTCTGCACATTGCCTCTTTATTGGTTCTGCTGGGTTGAAGGTGTGCATATACGCGCGGATAACGCAGTGACGTAACATGTTTTTTTTTTTTAGATTTGATTGGACTAGCTCATTTTCAACCTTAGTGTCATTCACTTGGAAAGGGAAATGCATAAGATTGTATTCTGTATGATACTAATTGTAAATATCGTATAGTCAGAAATTTCATTGTAAATATTGTTAAAAGATATTGCGCTAACTTAGTAAATTTCTAGACATTCGAAGAGGGATGTTTTAATAAAGTAGTTTTTTTCTTTACTGAAACTTTTATTTTTGACCAACATTATGATCATCATCATTGTCGTCGTTATCATTATCATTATCATCATCATGATCTCAAATTTCGGGACCCTGGCCAGCATTAGCCCAGGGCTTTAAAATCTCTTAATCCGGCCCCGCCGCTGGGAGAAACAACCGGCGCGGTCGGTTTGGGAGAGACCCCATACTTGGGCACCATCTATCCCCGAGCGAGTGCAGCGCTCGGTGCGCCGAACATAATGTGGTCGCTCCTAAGACAGAGTCATCACCTAAATGTTTCTTCCACCCTGGTCCCAGCAGACACTCCTCGTAAGCGTCCGGAGCGCGCTGGCGAAGCCTCTCGTCCCCAACTCGACGACTCTCAAGTTCCGGGCGGGTCTGCTGTGCTCTCGTGAGGAGACAAATTTGTACTTTCGCTTCTTGCAAAATGTGCCGCCAGCGTCGTGCGTCGTCTGCTGGGATTCGCGGGGCATGGCCTCCGAGATCCCGAAGCAAGCGCACTTCAGAATCATGCGGGGGGCGCCTGCGCCGCCTCTTCCGCCGCTTGGTGGCGGTTATATCGATGGGTCATCGCGCGTTGTTTCTTGTTTTCGTACCTTATAAACTGCATTTGTTTCTTTTCTCGTCTAAAATACTGGACAAAAACTACTTTCATAAATAATTGAAATGGTTCACGCCACTTAGTATATTTTATATTTCGTCTCAAAAAAGCTTTTAGCGGCTCTGACCAGTCATAAGTAGGGGTGTCGCGGACTGGCCGAGATTCGAGTTCGACCAGGTTCGACCTTTCGACCTTTTAGTGAAAATTCTCTACGAACCTTGTGTAGAGGTTCGACTCGTAATGCGCATGCGCGACAGGCTGGCCAGTTGGCTTCGGTTTGGATGGTGATGATGACAAGGGATGAATTGAGGGCACCACTGATTGGTTATTTCAGTTAATACAGTACAAACAAGTTTAGTTATTAGCTTCTTCAGTGATTAGAATTTGTGTCTTTTAATTGCAACTGTTCATAAAAAGAAATAGCCCTTTCGATAAAAAAATTCTTCAAACCTAGACGTAGCTTGTATCAAGGTCTGGCCACACTGTCCACAAAGTGGAACCGGTCGAATCTGGTGCAAAGTTCGAGGTTTCGTCGAACCGGTTCGACCCAGTCGAACCCCGAAAGTTCGACCTAAAAATCCGGTTCGACAAAAGTTCGCGACACCCCTAGTCGCTGAGGCAGGAGCCAACGTTACTAGAACCACTCAGTTGGGAAACTGCCATAGAGACTGCTCTGAAAAAGTGGCACCGATCCGTCCACGAGAACCGAGCTAATGTCGATCCCAACGCCGCCACTTCTCCCGCAGCGGCCAGTCCGGGAACTGCACGTGACTTCCATTTTCGTTGTAATCGGCCATTTTGGGGCCAGAACAGATACTGTGGAAGGGGCTTCCGAGGTACCACCCCCGACTCCCAAGGGACGCGCCGCAGTTTACTACCGTGGTTAATATGCGCCTAACTCAGGACGTGCTACCTGGAAATCCCCGCTGAGGCACGGTTGTATAAAAACAATATTAATTATACTGCAAAACCTTGCGAACTAAAGATTTTAGAAAACAACACGCGCCCCTCATTTTGTAAACTCCAATAAAAGTTACTACAAAAAGAGTTTCTTCCGTTAGTTTTTACGCAAAAAACATGCTTCCTAAAAGCTCAAGGCGACCACAGTTAAGACAAATGATACAGAGTGGCGCTGTTGTCGCATTTAGCTCGGTCTCGGTGGACGCCAGCGGCCCAGGTTTCAACGGTGAGTTTCGCAACTGAGAGTTCTAGTAACGTTGGCGGGAGCTGACCAGGACCGACATTTCACGGTTTCGTCCCATGCCGCGCGCGTTCCGCAGCACGGGGCACTAACCCGTGAGGAGGAAATTTCCGCGTCGTCCGGTTAAAACTTGACGCACTAAAAATTTAGTTACTATCTCCGTACCCGGTGGGTTGCCCGAACCACAAAAGATGTGGAAACCGCAAAAAAAAAAAAAAAAGGTAGACGCTCTAATGGGTTTGTAGGGCCCCTTTAACGATCGCCCCTTCAGTGCCGATCACGGTGAAAGAAATACATTTAGGTGGTGACTCTGGCCGCTCTTCCCGCGAGGAGCGAGCGACCAGATCGTGTTCGGAGCTAGCATCGAACCAGGAGTATACTCTGTTTCACCTTATGATGTACCGCAGGAAAGGCTACAAGCGCGAGCTCCTTGCTCTGGGGCACATCTCGGCGGCACAAGCTCTCGTGACTTAAGAGCGGCTGCCAACGCTATGAGCTCGCGCTTCTAGCCTTCGCTGCGGTACAACATAAGGTGAAACGAAGTATAGTTACTTCCGCGCCGCCGCGGAGGGCGCTGAGGTGTGAGCACCGTAAGCCCGTGAGTGCTTACATGTCTGTCTGTCTCAGGGTGAAGACATCCATTGTTGCGCTGAATGTGTCAGCGCGTGACGCTCTGCGCACTCGGTGCGTGACTTGGGCGTAAATGGCGTCGCATGCAAAGCTACGCGCTCGAGCTGGTGACACCGTTGCGCGCATTCATGCACAAAGACGTAGCGCGAACATGGCAGAGCTGTCACCGCTGACAAAGCGCGCGCATGTATGCAGGCACTTAAGCACCGTTAAGTCTCATCTGGAAAAGTGGCGCATCAGCTGTAGACACGCTCGAGCCGTGCTGCGCGCAATCTGGAAACTCAGCGTCTGAAATGTCAGTGCTGCGCTGTACCGCCATAACTTCAGGCGCACGTTACGTGCCTCGGCATGAGATGGCACTTCTGAAACAGCACCGTGGGTATGAGGTCTCTCCTCGGCGGCCACGGTTTCGGGGGCGTAGCTTGCTCGCCTTTTTCGCGGTGTGGTGGTGGTGTGCGGCCAGTGGCTGGACTCATGTTTTGCTTTGGTGCTGTGTCGATCAAAGGTGCCACCATCGTGCACGAAGGTGAGCCTTAACCCGAAGAAGAAGTTATGCTATAAGGATGGGAAAGACGTGCTTCGTTCCCAACTGCAATTCGGGGTACCGGAACTGTGCAGAGCGAGTGTCCTTGTTGAAAGCTCCATCGAATGACGCTCGCCTGGAGCAGTGGCGTCGTGCAATCCCGAGGGCCGATCGCAAGTTACTACCTAGTCTCCTCATCTCGTTGACCAAGTGAAGACCAAGCTTCACAGTCTAATTTCTGTCGAAGACTGGGAATGCGAAGATGTCTGGACAGAAAAGGCTGAAGAAACCAAGGCTGTGGACTGCATACTATATTGTGTAACTGGGTTTTTGAGTGTGAAAATGAAAAAAGCTACACGCTGCCCTGCATGCCGATCCGCTTTCAGCATCGACAAAAACACTTCTGCTGAAGCAGCACTGACAAACGTGAAGAACAGAGGAGGCCTTATACACCCCAACAAGAACCTTTTCCAGCTACTGAAGAAAGCGGAACAGTTCTTCGTGGAAAATAAAAGCCACCAGACTGTCTACTGGGACACAATCGACAGTGTTCTTGACACATGCACAATAACGTTTCCATGCGCTGAACACAAAGAAGAAACAGTTGCCCAGTTGCTCCACTACTACTTCAGCATGCGAATGCGACAACACTGTCAGCATATTACCATGAGTATGAACAAACAAGCTCAAGAAAAGAAGAAATCAGCAAAGCAGCGCTCGTCTTAGTTTAAGAGCATGGGCGAGAAACACAGGATGTAGGAGATTGCGTTCTTTGGTAGTATGCAGTGAATTCAGCTTTTGTGTACATTTTAAAGGGAAAATATTTGTCAGGTATTTTTTTACAGATGAAAAGTGATTTATGTCCTATAACCGCTACTATTGTTTGACTTTCAGTCACTGTGTCATCATGTCAGTCAGTATGTCATCATACTGTGTCATCATTTCAGTCACTATGTCATCATAAATATAATTTTTTTCTGCTCACAAGGTTTGTATGTTCCACAGTACAAGTTGACATTGTATGTATAAACCATTTGTAATGCTATAACCTTTATGCGCATGTAAAGAATTATTTTGGCCCCACTATGTAACATTATTAGAATTTATTTTTTTCAATAAGAAGGCAGGAGCAGGGTGGAAAAAATCACCCGACCTCCTATAAAGCCACGCAATGTGTGTAAACAATTTACGGAACTGTTACCAAACATGCTGTTTGACAAAACATGCGAGCACGACCCAGCTGTTTACTCTAAATTACTCTAAATTATTGAAGGCCCAGTAGATTATGCCGGGAAGTTTTATATTTATACGAGTATTTTTGTCACGTTAAGTCATCATCGGAATGTTCTCGTTTAAAAAAAAACAGGAACCGCACGGGGGAAAAGGCAATCAGTGCCAGTGCGCCAACATAAATCCATCATTTCAGTACACAGTACACAGGGACCGAGTAAAGAATGCATAATTTCCTTCACAAGCCCTCTATACAAGCCTTCACAAGCCCCTCTAAACTTTGGCGCCATCTATCCCCGTGCGCGTGAAGCGCGCTCGCGCGCCGAACATAATGTGGTCGCCGCGTGAGACAGAGAGTCATCACCTAAATGTATTTCTTCCACCGTGGTGCCGATTAACAGTTACAGCGCACCACAAGAGAAACACTCACAAACAAAGACACACTAAAAACATATGACACTCACTCGGCGCCGAGCGGGTGTATATTTTTTAGTGTGTCTGTGTTCGTGAGTGTTTCTCTTGTGGTGCGCTGTAACGTTAATCAACATGAACTACCAACTCGCCCAGTCAGCGGTCTTATCACCGTCAGTGCCACCAATGCAAGATGGAACGGCGGCGTCAATTTGTGTCTCCTACAAAGAACGCGTTCCGTACAGCGCTAGGCCATCACCATGTCTTCGGCAGCTCAGTTATAACGAGTTCAAGAAATTATCGCAAGTCAAAAAACTGAGACGGTCACCGATGTTTCTGTTGGCGGATAAGAGGGTGCTCAAGTCTCGACGGTGAGCCTCACTTTGGCAGGCGCACCTGCGCTGGTCTTGTCATTGTTTTGGTTTTGTCAGTGCTAAGGAGCGTGAACGTGCAGGCTTCTTTCTTTAAATTGGTATTTTATAGTAAAAACGTTTGTTGTTTATCTTGGGTTTAAGGTGATAGGGGCAAGTCGGGGATCCAAATGTATCCTGACTCTCTGAAATTCCGCAAAAATCACGAGATGGCGATTCGCACAATATCTGTGGTAGTGCAGTCAAATGTGTCAAAATACACAGGAGCGCCAGCGCGAGCGCACCTTGAGCACCGATCAAAGCTGTGCAGAGAGAGAGAGAGAGAATGACGTTTTAATAGTAAGCGGTTAGCCTAACATTGATGTGTTGGCTTTGTTGCTCACATACAACCTCACTCATACATATTCACATTCACACCTATTGTCCTAAAGCAGCACTTATATGCGCTCCAAAGTACGCAATTCCATCGGGAGCATCGTTCGGTTAAGAAGGTGTGGTCACAAATGTGTTAGCAGTGTCGTCGATTTTAAGAAGTCGAGTAGAAAGCGCTGCGTCTTTTCACGGCATGATCGTGATCCGCAAGGGAAAGTCAGGTCATCTGCAGTTGCATGTGCCACACCGATCGCCCGGAGTCGCTGGAAAAGTGTATCTCGTTGAGCTTGAAAGTTTGGGCACTCCAGAAGCAGGTGATCTTGGTCACAGTTGACGTCACATGTTGAGCAAAGCGGAGACGGCGTGACTCCGATCTTGTATAGTCACGCGGGTGTCCTAGCGCTTCACCAAGCAACGTTCAGCCAGACACTTCACCATCGGCGCTGGATACGGCATTTACTGCGAAAGAACTTGAGGCGGCACTGCGAGCATGTAAGCGGAAAAGTTCCCCTGGCCCTGATGAAATCAGCAATCAGATGCTACAAAACCTTCCAACCACCTACATAGAACATATATTGAATTTTTTCAATGAAATATGGATCACCGGCAAAATACCAGACATCTGGCTCACGGCATGGATAATACCAATCAAGAAACCTTCGAAACATCCAGCTCTCCTATCCTCGTATCGTCCAGTATCTTTGACATCGTGCCTGTGTAAACTTATGGAAAGGATGGTGCATGCCAGGCTTA
This sequence comes from Ixodes ricinus, assembly GCA_037355805.1. Lineage (NCBI taxonomy): Eukaryota > Metazoa > Arthropoda > Arachnida > Ixodida > Ixodidae > Ixodes > Ixodes ricinus. Next base: position 32,979 of record JAZHYW010004095.1, read on the forward strand.
TGTGGTGGATCGACACAAAGAAGTTATTCCCACATTGCATGACTGGCTTTCGGCCACGACTCTGCTCAACAGACAGCATTCTTGATATTGTAAGTGACATCGAGCACAATACCAATCAAGGACGGTCAACACTAGCAGTATTTTTCGATGTCACACGGGCTTTTGATAATGTTGATCCTTCAGCAGTTCTTCGATCTCTCACAGCCATGGGAATTACTGGTCGCGTCCAAGGCTTCCTCAACAACCTGTTGAGCCACCGAAGTCTGAAGATAAAGCTCGGATCGTCCCTCAGCACTTCTCGTTCATGCGCTCGCGGTTTACCACAAGGAAGCGTGCTATCACCACTACTCTTCAATATCATCATGGCTGGCCTTCCGGATGCACTGCCTAAGTTTTTTGTTCCAATCGAAATTTCGCTATACGCAGATGATATTTGCATATGGGTCTCGGGTCACAGCCATAAAAACCTTCGTGACATCGCCCAAACAGCCATTCACTGCGTCCAACAATACGTTCAAAGCGTTGGACTACAACTGGCAGCTGAAAAGACCGCGTACATCTTATTTCCGGGTCGCCACCGCCGCGGAGCTAATTTGAAGCTGTATCTCGGAACAACACAACTTCGTCAAGTCCGAAAGTACAAGTTTCTGGGTGTTACACTCGATGCTAGATTGACTTGGAAAGATGCTGTTGATGCTTCATTCCATTCAGCATCTATCGCAGCTAATGCCGTACGCCGAGTGGCTGGTGCATCATGGGGTAATGCCCCACGATCAATGCTTGGACTTCATTCCTCACTTGTCCTGAGTCGCATCCTGTATATGCTACCATTCGCATCCCCCTCATCCACACAATATGAGAGGCTCGAGAGGCTCCACAGGAAAGGCATCCGCGCTGCTCTTGGTGTACCTCAAGCCGCTAGAAACGAGCTTATATACAGGGAAAGTCAAGCTGCACCTCTACGTCTGAAGGCTACTGAGAAGCTTCTTATTCAGCTCCTTCGTCTTCTCGAAACGCCTGCGGGACGGAGACTCCTTCAGAGGCTACACAGCAGGAGCTACTCTCACTTCAAATCATGCTTTCACACGCTACAATCACTAGGTTGGCGCCCATCAGTTTCCGTTGTTCCGACAGCGTTGCGGCTGGCCCCTTGGATTGAAAATGGGCCCATCTGCAGAGAGACCATTCCAAAGTTGCGCTCTAAAAGCAAAACTTCACAAGTTGTGGCCAAGGCTCTCACAGAAGACCACCTTTCTGTGACCTATCCAGACTTTCTTCGAGTTTACACAGATGGCTCAGTGAATGCAGCATTACGAAGCAGTACAGCTGCCTTTGTCATCCCTGAACTGCAGTGCGAATGGAATACCAAATTTCATCGCATGGTCTCTTCAACCACAGCTGAAGTTGTGGCAATCACAGAGGCACTCGTCGCACTAAGCCGTTACCATCCTAGAAACGTAGTGGTGATCACAGACTCCCGATGTGCTCTTCGACGACTTCTCATGTGTACCGAAACGACAACCAGCAGGGCCAGAATTACCCTCCAACATATGGAAGCAAACGGATTCGTGGTGCAGTTTCAATGGGTCCCGTCGCACATTGGTATCAAAGGAAATGAAGCTGCTGATCGGTTAGCCGCACAAGCTTATCATCGGACCCCTCGCTTGAACCACCTGACGACCCTCGCCAACATAGAGCAGCTGTTCGCCGACACATTGCGTCTCTGCATCTAGATACAAATACTCACTACCCATGCATAACGAAAGGTCTATCGCGCCTGGAAGCTACAACCCTGTTCAGATTACGAAGCTGTGCAGATCAAAGTTGTGCGGAGACGCCGAGAATCAGAGACGAAGAGGACAAAGGCGCCGCAAGCGCGGACGCGAGATCGCGTGTGCCGCAGGCCTATACTTCCGTTTCACCTAATGTGCGAGCGAAGGCAAAGCTGGAAGCGCGAGCACGAAAGCTCCGTGCGTTCAAGCTTTGCTCAAGCGCGCGAGCTGGCAGAACCGCAAAAAAGCGCTGGTCTCGCGGCTACTAGCTGGCTTCGCTCGCAGATAAAGTGAAACGAAGTATTCGCAACTTTCAGCGATGGTGGTACCACGGTGTGAGAATCGCGCTCCCTATGCTTCGTTTCAGCTTGGGTCCAGACGCAGCCGATGCTACAAGCGCGAGCTCCGGGCTTCCAGCGTCCCTGCCAAGCACGCGCGCTCGTGCAGTACAGGCACTGTTCAGGGCCACACGCTCGTGCTTGCAGCATCGGCTGCGTCTGGACCCAAGCTGAAACGAAGTATAGCTCCTGGATGATTGGCCTCATAACAAATGGGATTGCCTACACCTTCCTGGCGAGAAAAAATAACGTAAGGCTCTAATACTGCGCGTATGTAGCAAAAGTAGAATTACTTACGCGTCGCAGACCAGCCTCGTTGCGCTGTTCTACGGCGATCATCCAGATGACAGCCATTTTGATAGGCACCAGTGCGCCCCCTATAGGTCGTGAAAGTTGCGAATAGTATCTCATTCGAAACGAAGGCAGTCACGGAGGTCGGACGCAGGTTCGGGCCCGCTGGAAGTTCACGAACCGGTCAGCAGTCCCAAGAGGAGGCTACGACGCCCTTGGCGCGCCTTGCCGACATTTAGGGAGTCCGCGTTCCCCGGCGTCGCCTGCCCGCGAGGTTCAGCCCGCTAGCAAGCAGCAGGCAGTCCGTAAGTAGACCGAAGTACTATGCCAAGATCGCCTATAGCCTTGGCATGGTAAGCAGGCCCGAGTCTGGATTTGTTCGATTCAGACGGGTTTGTCGGTGTCAATGGAGGATCTTCCGAATTTCTAGTTCGAGAGCGCGCGGGGCCTGGTGTTCGAACACCAGGCCTTGCGCGAGGCGCAGACAACGCTATTGTTCTCTCTGATTGAAGGGAGATAGTAGAGGAGAAAGGCCTTTGCACCTGCCCACTGATCCTCCCAATCCGAGCTCGGCGCTCTGACATCGCTGCTGCTCACTCTCCTCAGTTTATTTCCGTACAGCGGAGCATTCTATTCGTGAAGATAGTTCGCCTGAACCACGAACAAGAAACTGGCGTCCAATGAATTCGATCTATAGGAGGTGTTCACTGGACGCCATATCTGGTGCGCTGTTCATGGCGCATGCTCAGACCGAACTCTCACTTATGGTCTGCTAAGACCGGCAATCTTGATGGTGTGGGATGCAGGTTGCCAAAAGAACTGTGGAAGCTCGCCGCCGGCATGCGGTCGGCAGCCGTAGACTCAGCTATGGCCGGCGGTGAATATTCCCATATCATGCGGAGCGGCGACAATCATGTGATCTACTCGTACTTAAAAAGGAAAAAAAATCGACAAATGTAGGGCTACTGCGAGTAATTCTTTTATGATTACTTTTAAATGGAGCTGATAAAGTAATTTCTATGTTGCGCCGGATAACGTGAGTGGATTTTATTTTTGTTTGTGCGTGAAAGAGTTTAATGGACATCAACCTGCCAACAGTTTCAAACGTCATCTCGCATGTCTCGAGATGGACTGTCATGGTTCCCATGTAGTTCTTGCGGAGAGACTTCGACTGTACCCCGGTTGGATAAGCGAGACCCCTGTGCACAGGCGTGCGACAGAGAGAACGTCCAGGCCGGGTGGTCTGAATCCTTTCTCATGGCACCAGCATCCACCAGCGGGGTAGGCGAAGGAACGCCTCTATGGTGTCCCCTGCCAGGTCAGGGACTGCAAGAGGAACAGGGCTGATGCCTCCAGGAGCCGCTCCAGGTCGTCTTCCGCGAATCCGGCAAAGCGAAGCAAGTCGGGGAGTACCAGGAGCCGCCTGTCATCGCGCTCAGAGGACCAGAGGTGCCAGCGCCGTGACTAGGAGGTCCAGGGCAAGGAAGGTGACGTCTGGGAAGAGCAAGAGGCGCAGGTCTAGGCGCAGCAAGTCCACAACTGGTCGGTCATCCCCAGCGAAGAACAGGAAAGTCAGGGCAAGCGAAAACCAGCCGCGAAAAGGAGGTCCAGAAAGCGCAACGTGGCTGGGGAGTCTGGTGTGAAAAAATTCGTTTTAAAGAGAGCGTCCCGCAACAAGTAGCTGTTCCGCGCTTTGCAGGCTCCTGAAGATTGGAATAAAGCGAAATTCAACCAACTCAGAGGGTTTTCCTGGCGTCTATGCAGCTCTTCTAGGTACAGTAATGCTCAAAATTAAAGCATTTATTCTCTACAATACTCAACTGTGCCCTTAATTACACGGAGGAATTAAAAGGATCATGAAACGGTACTAAATATACGAACTTTACTATTGGTGAGTTTCACCACGTGTTCCCGAACCTACTTTCACAGCTTCGTCTTTAGACCACCAGGCGCCGTGAATATCTGATTCGCTCGAGAAGGCTGGAGAGCGAACCTGCCCTGCCACAGCTTTCTGTTCTAGGCGCTGGGTGCCGTCGATTTCGCAGGAGTGGACAATACTCGGGCTCAGCTGACTGTGGCAATTTAGAAGTGAAAAGTGCGCGTACGCTGTTCATTGACGCTCGAGGTGTGCGAGAGCACGGGCGCCCTATACAGCTTTGGCTTCACTGCCACAAAAGTTGGCCCTAAAGCGCCGTTCTACACACTTGCAACTGAGTAGGGCCGAGAGAGACCGGTTTTTAAGCCTCGTACGACGGCGTAGGACCTGCTCCGCAGCAGCGCACCTGGTCCTAAGCCATCGCAAGAGAGCTTAAAGGCCGGTCTTGTCTCTCTCAGTCCGACTCAGTTGCAAGTATGTGAACGGCGCTTTAGTATAACTAGATATCGCGTGGGAGACAAACGATATCTCGGCAAGGAGCAAGAAACTTGATTTCCATTGAACTTTTAAAACCAAGAGTAAGTAGTCTGATCACCTTTCTTTCCCGAATTTGTTTATTTTTTTACTTCATCGTATCCGCTCGTCTAAATGCATGGTTCCAGACGTGTGACCAAATGCTGCTCACGCATTAGACGTGACGCGAGCTCTTCTTCAGCTCTTCTCGGCATGCGCTCGGTTATCCCTCGGCAAATTTAGTATAAGTTAATGCGTGAGAAGCTCCGTCTCCAGCGCGAGGCTTTCCGCGTGTGCGAGTATGTACATCTTCAACATTCTAAAGCGGAAGCGGACACAGTCTAAAAGCTGACGGCCAATTTGATTCCCCCGTTGTGCACTCGGAGAGACAATGGAATCTACGAGGAGACCTAGCGAGAATCCCGAAAGACCCTTTGACCTACACTCTTAGGAAAAAAAAAGTTACTAGTAGTACTTACTAACTAAAAGTTAGTAACTGCTTGTCTACATGCGGTGAAAATCCCGGGGGGGTCAGGGGGTCCGGCCCCTCCCTCCCCCCCCCCCCCTGTGTTTGACGAGGGGGGACACCATGCGCAAGTGTCGCCCCCTGAAAAAAAAAGCGTAATAAAACATGCATATAAAAAAAACTGTGCAAGTTAGGAGAGAGCGGGACGCAGCGGTTATGCTCCACGGACGCGCGCAAGAGCCTGCTCCTGGTGCGAGCGGCGAGCTTCCTCGCGTGGCTCGTGTCGAGCCAACGAAAGTGACTTGGTTTGATGTAAGGTCCCACCGGCGCAGCAGTCGAAGCTTAGGTTGTGCTGGGCGAGGGTCAAACACATCGGAGTAGCAAATACTTGAGTAGGACCAGGACGCACACCCTCGCAGCGCCCTCCGCCCCGTTCGAACAGCGGCCACGCGCTCTGCTGTTCGCATTTTATTCGAACCCGATAGTACTATACCATGTACCCAGGCAGCACAGACACGTCGAAAAGACGTAGAAAGAACGTCGATGACGTCATGAACCACATGTCGGAAAGAACGTCATAAGTCTGAACGTCAGGTCCCTTCGACGTAATATGGAAAGGCTATATAATGTCTGAAAAAAAGGGTGGATTTTACGTCGACATAACGTCCCACATAACGACCTTAAACGTCGAGTGCAGGTCTGAATTGAACAGGAAGTCAAGTGATAACGTTATATCAAGGTTGACACAATGTCCCATTTAAAGACCATAAAACGTCGAGTATACGTCTAAACTGAACGGGATGTCAATTGATAACGTCATATTAACGATAACATAACGTCCCATTTGACGACATAAAACGTCGAGACGCACGTCTGTGATAACGTTATATCAACGTTGACAGAACGTCCCATTTAACTGACCATAAAACGACCCAGCATAGGTCACCGTGGAACAATGGAGTCAACCGGATCTGGCTTCGTTGCTCGAAGGCATGTCTGCGAAAGCACGTATATGAGGACGGAATAGACCATTTGCTAAATCCCCCAAGCACCCCGGCCTGCACTCCAAGAATCATGGGAACGGTGTTCCTTCAGCTCCCCATACTTCGTTTCACCCTGTGTTGTACCGCAGCGAAGGCTACGAAGCGCGAGCTCATAGCGTTGGCAGCCGCTCCTTCAAGTCACGAGAGCTTGTGCCGCCGAGATGTGCCCCAGAGCAAGGAGCGCGCGCTTGTAGCCTTTCCTGCGGTACATCATAAGGTGAAACGGAGTATAGTGATCGGTAATTCCGACTACTTCCATGGTTACAGAGTTTTGGGTGTAATTCGGAGTCACCCTGAACATCGTCACTATAGTTCCGCGGAATGACGCCGCCAGTGAAAGACGTGTCTGACAGCGCTTCCCAGAGGGGCGTATGTGGCACGTGTGATGCTCGCTTCTATGGGAAACAGCAATATCTAATCTGCTCGGCTGGTTGCAACCGGCGCTTCCACTGCAAATGCCTGAACATCGGCCCGGAAGAATACAACATCTTTATGGAAAGTGGTGCTAGTGCCTTTAAATGCAAAGACTGTACCCGGCAACGACGAAATTCCACAGAATGTGACATGGATACCAACCAAACAACTCGGCGGGGTCCAGCTCCGTCACCGCTGCCAGCCGACCAACATGACGGCAAGTGTTTTCCTCCTGATGTTCTTCGGCTCTTCAGCACTATGACTGTCAAGTTGGACGCACTAACCGCAGAAGTCAAGTGCCTAAGGATTGAAAATCGACAACTGCGTTCCGAGTTGACGTTGCTGAACAGGAGGATGCTCGATCGCCTTCCTTTAGCGTCGGCTCCTCGCGGCTCATACTCAGCGGCACTAGCATCCTCGAAGGTTCCATCGGTTGTTCCCGACCCACCAGCAGCAAGTGTGATCTCCGGCCTGAAACCGGCTTCTAGCAAGGAAAGTGCCGGCCACAGTGCTTCTGTGTCTATGGTTGCACATCCTTCTTGGCATGAAACGCCTGATGTGCCGGAGGACGACGGTTTTACCATGGTAGCAAGAAAGAAGCGAAATCCACCGAAGCTTGGAACGGCGAAGTCACTCAAGGTGACCTCTGCTCCTCGTCAACCCTAAGGCATTGTTTCTCTCGAGACTTCATCCCCGAACGACAGCGGATGACGTAAGGGATCTTGTCCAGCCCATCTTGGCGGCAGGTCTCTAACCGTCACGCAGCTACAACCTAAATTTAACTCTTATGCGTCTTTTCGCAGGGGAGGGAAAGAGAGAAAGGGAAACGCGGCTCACCGTGGCGGCAGGCCATCAGAAAACCGCTTACGAAGCCAGCATAGGTTTTGCTTTGAAGAAGTTGCTGCCATATACGGCGGACTGAGTGTTACTTTCTTTTCGCCTGGGAGTGCGTTAAATGGCTTGTTGGCTTAGCATGTGCTCCGCCTGCAGGCAAACAACTAAGTTTAATTGGTATGAATCTTGGTTACTAGGTTCCTGAAACCCTAAAAACGGGCTTTCGACAAACTTATCGCTTCCGTCATTTCGGAGTACAGAAGGCAGTTATCTCAAGCTGATCTGGTTTCGGTTTCCGGAGACCGCGAGCCCAGCACAAACCGCGAGTCAGTTCTGGCTCTTCGTCATGACACCGTGTTGCAGAGAGCAGGGTAAAATAGCGCAACCACATCGCGGCCACCGGAGCCAACGCATTGTTATCGGCAAATCTTGGCTTGCGATTGCGCCTTTGCGGGATCATCTTAATCCCCAACCCCTTTTTATTTTTTTTTCTGTTAGCTTGGGCGTCGCAGCAGTGGCGTCACGAGAGCCAGCGGCACCCGGGGCGCTGGCCTGTCGCGACACCCCCCCCCTCCCCGCTTTCGAGCAGCCCACCGCGACACCCCCCCCCCCCCGCTCTCGCATAGCCCGCCGCGACTGCCCCCCCGCCCGCTCTCGTGGCCCGCCGCGACACCCCCCTGAGCGCTGCACCCGGAGCGGACCGGGCCCCCCCCCCCAGACGTGACGCCACTGTGTTGCGGTGCCACCCGGTACGGGCCTTCGGCCCATCCCTGCAGCGACACCCCGTCTCTCCCGAGCCGAAATAAATGAAATACAGGAGAGGACGCGCAAACGACGGGTATAACCAGATCGTCGTCTGCGTGTTCCGCACACCTCGCAAAAGCACTTCCCCACTCACCTTGCGAAAAGCGCGAAACCAAGGAGTCCGCACCGTCCTGACTTCCCAGGACTCTTTACCTGCTTTAGATGCAGTTTGTACCTGCTAGGAGGTATGTGTAACTGAAATTTGGGGACTTAGGGGCAATGCCAAGAGAGAAAAGGCACAAAAGTTGGGAAAGCTTGCTCCGCTCTCTCCTATTTCTGAACTTTCAAGCTGATTGTACCATATTGCCGCCCGCAGAGCGAGAAAGCAACGCTCGGTCACGGTCTTCTAGAAGATTCCCATTCATTCTCGCACTAGTTGTAACTTTCCCTTTGCTTTGTTGTTCTCGAAAGTGCCAGTTCACCCTCGCCCCGAGCGCGGCGACGCTCGAACTTCCTTCGCCGAACTTTCGAGATAGTGACGCACGGTAGATAAGCAGCTACCCGCGACCGTGTCGAGTCAGAGTCCCGCTCCTGCTCTGTTGTCGCCGCCGAATCGCCGCCTGCTTTTCTGCTGCATCGACGCTCTTTCGTTCTTTACTTATTTTTGGCTGGCACAAGTTCGCCTATTAAACCGTTACTTTGAGTTCACTGCTCGTCTTCGTGTCACCTCCGTTCGTGACAATATTAAATGCACCAACGCCTCTTCCAAAAACAAACAAAAAGCACTATGTTCACTACGTAAAAAATGGTCTCAGTTCATGCGTCTGTTGGCAGGTAGGAAATCTTGCCCAAATTTATTCCACACCGCATGATGAGCGAAACAAACTCACACGAGATTTACAGGAAATTTAAGTATCGGTGTGTTAATTAAGTTCCCTGAAATTATGTATAACCGGTCGTTTGCAGGACTCGAATCATCTACTCGAGCGGTGAAGCATAGAAGCATAGAAACGGCAGATTTAGGACAACAATCCGGAGTCAATTGTTCAATTGAAACGACGTAATTTTGTTGAAAAACGCCCGCACCTTTTTACTTACGGTATGCCTCGGGAATCTTCCACATTTTTAAACGGAACGAAGGTAGACTTATTTTAAAGACGCTCGCCCCAGCTGGAGTGGATCAGCTGACGACGACGGAACTGAACCCGTTAAACTCAACGCCACAACAACCAATTTGCGCTCCGGGTTAACGTGGGCTTTCTACCTCAAGCACCGCACCACACACCACGAACGTTTCAGCTCTTTGTCGCATCGCCGTGTTGCACCAAACAGAACGAGATCGCCGCAGTCAACGCTGTGCTGTCGTGAACCTTGGCTTGTGGTCGCGCACTCATGGATCCTGCGACTCCCTTCGCTTTCAAAGCACACACTACGATTACGAATGACACTTTCCGTCTTCCGGGAACATCACAGGGGCACTTCTGCGGTCACGTCCTCGCTACATGTGTTCGCAAACAGCGGAGCTCCTGGCTTCCCGTCGAAGCGAAACAACCTGCGTTGTTGCTGGTTTCCCGTCGAAGCAAAACAGCGTGCGTTGTTGCCAGATTTGCTCCGACCATACAAAAACAAGGAAAGCAAACCGGCTCTAGCTTCCAGCGTACATCGGCGTTGCGCCGTGGTCAGAACTTTTTCCGTCGGGTTTAGCGTAAAGATGACCTACAGATGCAGCAACACTGGTACCGAGTTTTTTCATGGCGGCCAGCATGGAGAGCCGTAAATTCTGAGGAGGTTGCATGGGAAGCGGTGGCAGCTTCCCCCCCCCCCTAACCCAAGGTGACGTCTGCCCCTCGTCAGCCTAAGGCATTGTTTCTCTCGAGACTTCATCCCCGAACGACAGCGGATGACCTAAGGGATCTTGTCCAGCCCCATCTTGGCGGCAGGTCTCTAACCGTCACGTAGCTACAACCTAAATTTAACTCTTATGCGTCTTTTCATCTCGAATGTGACTACTCTTTGTTTGACAGTTTAGACGTCCCTGAGGTGTGGCCTGAGGGGATTATTTTTCATCAGTTTTACGGCAAAGTTGACAGGACTCGTTTATATGTACCTGAGACAGAAAGCTTAGACAACGATGCATCTACGCCCTAAGGTTTTTTATCAGAATGCTCGTGGTTTAAGAACAAAAGCAGCGGAACTGATCGACAAGTATTCTTTCAACTGACGTAGACATAGTTTGTCTGACAGAAACGTGGCTTTGTGACAGAATATCCAGTGTTGAATATTTTCCTCCAAACTATGTTGTTCACAGGAGAGATCGCGACTATGCAAACACGGGTAAAAAATTTGGATGTGGGGTTTTGGTAGCTGTTGACTGTGCTTTTCAGTCGCTTCGAAGAGCGGATCTCGAAACCTATGCTGAGTGTGTTTGGGTGGAAAGTCCTGCCAGCGATGGTTTCCACTATTTAATAGGAAACTATTATTTCCCTCCACTTTTTGATGACATTCTGTTTATTGACCATTTTGAGACCCTCTGTAATACTGTTGATTTTTCTAAATACAGAGTACAAATATATGGAGATTTTAACCTTCGTGGCCTTGATTGGTCGACTGGAAAGCTGTCGCATATGAATAGTGTTACTTCTAAAAAGCGGAATGGTTACTTTCTTTTCAAATTTGTGTGGGTTTACTCAGTTTAACTTTTGCAAAAATACTGCTGATAACGTGCTTGATTTATGCTTATCAAATGCACCCATAGAGTATCTTGTTCGGCTGTTATACCCTTGGTGCCTGTCGATGCATATCATCCTCCCTTTGTAGTTCAGTTTTGTTTGTCATGTAGGCCCCGTGCAAATCATCAGTTGTCGTCGTTTTGTTATCGAAGTGGAGACTATTGCGGCTTCTACGATAGTCTTGTTCAGCATAATTGGTCTGATGTTTTATCGAATCAAAATGGCTGATTCAGCTACCTACAAAATTCGACTACGGTAGTGTCTACTGCATCTGAGAGTTTTTATTCCGAAACAGCAAGCACATATATCTAAGTATCCTAGCTGGTTCCTCTAGAGAGCTAAACGCCTATTCCAAATAAGTCTCACTGTAATCGAATGTATAAGAAAACAGACTAACCGCCTAGTTGTCTTTCTATAGCTAAAATGCCTATTCCGCAATAAGTCTTCCACTGTAATCGAATGTATAAGAAAACAGTGACTAACCGCCTCGGTACGATAAATTCAGTGTTTACCGTGCTCTGGTGAAAAAAGTCTATATAGACGGATAAGCTGCTGCACTCGTCGAACGTTAGAAAAACAACGCGTTTGACTAGAGTATACACTCGGACGTTCTGGCGCCATGCTAAAACCTTCTACGTGCATTACGTTGCAATGCACAAAACTTATGCTTACACGTGAATCAGCTGGGTATATCGTCCTCGCCAATTGACATAGCTAATCGTTTCTCTGATTACTTTAGTCACTCCTATTCTAGTTTGATGGACTGCCGGTGCACATCAGACAATTTTACCAACATGCTAGGCTTTTTATCTGCTTTTACTGTCGGATATACTCAGAAGTCCTTGAGGCGACAAAAAAATTACCACCCAAGTTCTCGACGGGAATTGACGGTATACCCAATTTTATTATTAAGGCTTGT
>JAZHYW010004096.1:0-63175 GCA_037355805.1 Ixodes ricinus
TAATCCCACTGAACAAATATTAAAATACACCATTTTGAAAACTAAGATTTATGTGTCCTTCAAGTTCTAAGGGGAAGGGTTGTAACGAAAGTGCAATTCTCGTCAATAAAAAACAAAGTATAAAATAAACTCACAAAAGAGTCCCCATATATTCCCTTGTACCACGTCTCTGCTCTGAGGAGTACTTTCCCCTTAGCACGCAGGTGCTGCGGTGAAAAAGACACGCAATATCGCAACGCCTAGTTCGCAATTGTTGTTTCAATTGCAGTGCGCCCAGTGTGCGGTGAGAAGTGATCAACAAAGCTAACTACCCACCAGAAGATCACGAGACTTTATTGCGAAACTCCGAAGTAACGGTTGCAAGCTTGTGCGGAATCACCCATTAGGTATGTTATTTGAGGCGATTATCGAAAGTCCTGAAAACCTGCACTAGCCTACCGTTCTAAGAATCTGTCCAGTAGCGAGGCTGTTAGCCAAGAGCATTTTGCAATAAATGGCAATAAGCACCAGCACTGGGTGATGTTTCAGGGAGGTGGCCAGATTGGTCCGGCAGGCACTGTAGTCTCAGCTTAAGGGTGAACAGGTATAGATGGTACACTCTTTGGAAGGGTTCATTCAAAGGCTAGCTGACAGGCTGTCGGTGGCTGCACACATACAGCATAGGCAGCGCACCGCAATGTTCCACTTCCGTCTCCTATCATTTTTATATCAGCCTTTGTTCTTGCCGTGGGCTAACACTGGATCCCACCGCTGCCGGCATGTCGTGGTCGAGACAGGGTTAACGACGACAACTGGTTTACCGCATACTGTACGTGGTCTTGTGGGCTGTCGGGCTGCGGGGTACATCGATTACATGATGGGCCTTGTCTCGCCAACCCTCTTCTGCGTCTTTTTGCTGGTGCTTGCAGCATGAGGGTGCTCGTCCGTGGGCTCCGGTGTTGAAACAGCAGTTCTGAATCACCGGCAAAAGAAAAAGAAAAAGAAGAAAGAAAAGAACCGTAAATAATGTAGCAAACAGAGATATTTTACACTGGCTTCATACGAAAATCTTTTTTAACTTTGTGACATTGCAAGGCAAACACACTTGAAGTTTCAATGGTCTAAACCAACAAGCACAAATAAAGGATTGAAGATCCATTCCGCTGTTTGGCCATGATCTTTTGAAATATGCTTCGAAATCCGTTACATCTGGAAGTCGCAATAGCTCCACCCAGCTTCTCCTCGAATTCACGAGCAGCAATGCTGAAATAGAAAACATGCTATTTTTGGTATGATCACCACTCAAAATACAATTATTATGCTATATAGACCTAAAACTTTTGTTTCAAGTAACATGCAACAATGCCTATGCCTTACGTTGATGCAGTTGAACCATACATTACAAAACCAGAAAAATAAACAATCAAATTTTGTTGTCAATGTTCCTCTGAACCTTGCAGTGATTATGAAATTACACCATGTATATATACAGATACGAATTAAAAAGTATGTTTCTAGTTTAATTTTTGAATGAACTCGCTACATTTTATTGTAAATATCCTATCTCGTAAGTACACTAAACGTAATGATTGAAATGTGACATCTTGACGTTTGGGATGTGAGTTCTACCTCACATACATTGCTAGCCTGGCTGCAAGCATACCAGCTGACAGTGTCACCAGTCACTTATTATAGGAAAATACATTTGTCTCTATTCATTTACGCCAGCGCACCCAGCGCCAAATGTTGTTCTAGTGGTGTAGACACCACGCATCTTGAGCAATGCATGAGGATCACACCGTCCATGCTGTACAGTAGTTGCCGTAACGGGCAGTGTGACTGCCAGGGCACACTGAGATACCGGGTTTGCTCTAGACAGTAGAGACAGCTGTCTCAACTTGTGCTCCAGCTGTTCAGGTCCATAGATGGCAACAGAATTCTTTGCTCGCTGCTTCAATCGTCCCACAACAGATTCACTAAGCGCCCTGACGCATGTGACGCCGCCGCAACTTTAGTCTGCACGGTGAGGCAGCACATGCCGGCTCATTGGGCCAATTTCGCCGCGCAGTGCTTCCAGCGGCTCTCTACACGCAAAGACGGACCAGTTCCTTTGACGCATTGGCGCAGCGGCGGCTTAACGAATTGCTGGTGAGATAGGGTCTATTCAGCGGAAAGCACCTGAGGCTGCAGCGCAGCCAATGCTCTAACCACGCAACCCCATTTCGCGTTGCCAAGGCCACGATTTCATGGAGAGAGATTTTCATAGTAAAGCACTTGGTGTTATCATGTCATCACCCTAGTATCACCGGGACAAATCCATGGGCTATGTTATTCTTCTTCCCTTCTCAAAGAATTCTGTTACATCTGAAAGATAAAAGGTTGAAACAGGGATGGAGAAGAATCACAAGAAAGGAGAGGTGTAGCCAGTGACTGACCGGGATCGTCCTGGGCGAGCCAAGGCAGGACATCTGTGTATATGGGGCTAAGGTGGCGCGTTGCCCGACTCCGGGGGCACTTGAAGGAAACTCAGCCCGGGCTTCGCTCAACTCAGACCCCAGTTTCATCAGACACGGGGACACCAGCACCAGCCAGGCATGCAGGGGGCCGGAACCCATGCTGGGCTGGGGGCCCGCGGTGATGCCACCGCCAAACACCTACAAGCACACAAGCTCCCTGGGTGGCGACGCAACTCGTAAAAAGGTATTCAGGCGATGGCGCAGATACTGATCGAGCCAAGTGAGACACACACTTCAACTGAAACAAAAAGAAGGTACAGCTCAGACATATGATGAGTCATGCCGTTGTCTGTCACGTCCAATGTATTTTTATATGCTCCAAGTGAACTAATAGTGATCATAGATGAACTCACAGCTAAAAAGCAATGTGCCCAAAATACTGAAAGCTGAGCTAAAGTATGCACAGCTTTCTTAACCGAAATACCTAATAATGTTTTTGTTTCACTTGTCTTTTCCTCATTGTTTGACACCCTCATTTTCAGCTACAAATGGAATGGCCTGCGTGAAACCTATAACTTCATGCTAAATCTGGGTCATCTTCCTCTGTAGGTGTGTCATTTTTGTCTAAATATAAAATCAGGTGGTCTAGTTTCGTCTCAAGAAAAAAGAATTGTCAAGTGCCAGTGTTTCCAGTAAAGCTTTTTCTTGAGGCTTCCTTAGATAGACCGACAGAGTTACTTTTGAACAAACGAGCCAAAAAATAGATTATGGACAACAGAACCAAGATTAGACATTCCACTGAAACGAATAGCCAAGTGAAATCACCACCTAGCTGAATGCTCAGGCGATCGTGTTCCGTCACTGATAGCCTCCACCAAACACTCTTTCATTGCATCAGCTGTGGGCAAAAAGTAAACGCATGAAACACATGCACGATAAAGCAGGCATTATAAGATGGTTCCCACATTAAGTGTAGCTGGCGTCCTACGACACTGCATTACGCCACGTCCTGATGTCGCATTGTGGTGAGCTGGCCAACGCAAGCAGAAATCGCAACCGCATATTTTGGTCATTCCACAGCAGTGTCAGCTCTATGTAGTTTCAATGTCTTCGTTGTTCTGCGAAGTTCCTAGCACTATGAGTGACAAGGAAGATGCTGTGATATCACTATCCATACTACTAACAAACAGAGCATTGCTACAACGACAATGATGCCGAGAAGCGGTGCTAAAATGCTGAAAGGTTTATTTATCTCGTTCTCTTTAAAGGCCCCGTTGAGGGCATTACGTAAGGGGGGTACAAACACGAGCATAAAACAGTAATAACGACATATGCGAATACATGGGGTGTTGCAAAATAAAATGGCATTGCCAATGAGCACGGCAAACACACAAATTAGTCTGGGTACATGTGGTTGTAGGGGATGAAAAAGATTATACACGTAACGGTAAAGGATAAGACAAATAAATAATGCACAGTGGGATTAACAGTCGAGAAAAGAGCGTGGCAAAATGCGGCGGGGTCCGATCCGGGTTACACAGTGAGGGGAGGTCGTTCCAGTCTACAATAGTACGAGGGAAGAAGGAAGAGAGTTAAAATAGGTTGTGCTGCCTGAGATGCGGAAAAGTGACTCTGGTGATTTAGCCGCGATGAAGATCGCCTGGGGGAAGGAGGGAGAGAGCCTTGGAGCGCAGGGAGGCAGCAGTAAATTTTGTGAAAGAGACAGAGTCGCACTTTATCTTACGGCGGACGCTTGTAAAGGGCTGTCTAGTTCGTCTTTTAGGGCGGATACACTAACTGACCAATCATGTTTTTCAAAAATAAATCAAAAGTGGTTCTGTACCGCCTCGAGGTGATTTACTGGGCAGGTCGGAGAGGGCTCCAAATGGCCGCAGCATATTCCAATTTGGGTCCAATGTATGTCTCATAAGCCAATTTTCGCACGAATGGGGGAGCCGATTTCAGGTTTCGTCTTATAACCGAGGCAGCGAGACGCCTGGCGCATATAGCTCGATGTGAGCGTTCCAGGTGAGATCGTCAGTTAGAAATACACCGAGGTGGTTTATAGATGGCGCGCTAAGTTCGACTGCTATTTTCTAATATGTACGAGAACTGAGATCCTTGTTTGTTTTCATGAAAATCCGGACTAACTTGCATTCTCTCGATTTGTTTAGTGTCATTAACCACCTGATGCACCACGCCTGATTTCGTCCATAGTCTCTTTGAAGTAGAAGATGGTCTTCAAAAGAAACTATCCTTCGATATAGGACGCAGTCGTCAGCAAAAAGGCGGATGTTAGAGGAAATTTTGCCTGGAATGTCATTAATAAAGACTGCAGTAAAATCAAGAACCGAGCCCTGGGGAACTCCCGAGGTAACCTCAGCGCGGGAGGATGAGGTGAAACTATTATTTGTGGTGAATTGAGTGCGAGGAGAAGAAATCGGTGGATCCAGGAGAGAATGAGAGGGCCACCCACATTACGAAAGTTTGGCAAGTGGCACGGCCGAAAGCCTGAAAAAGTCTAAAATAGGGTATCAGTTTGGTGTGGTTGGATTCGTACCGTATAACTCGTGGGTGAATTCTACGAGCTGCGTCTCATCAAGACAGTCCCTTACCAAACCGTTGTTTGCTTGTTTGTAAAAGACGTTATTAGCCTCTCAAGATGAGATGCAACGTTTGAGTAGATAATATGCTCTAGAAGTTTGGAGGCTACGCAGGATTAGAGAAATAGGGCAGTAACTCGTGCCGAAGAACGATCCCCATTTTTAAAGACCGGAACGACCTTACCATAGTTTCCAGTTTAGATGGGAGTATCCCCGCAATAAGGACTGTGAGAATATTTAGTATGTACCTGCTGGACACTGCTTTGTGTAGTGAAGAATTTTGGGGTGATGTCGTCAGGTCCTCCAGGATGTCAATCGTTGTCAAGGAGTTTCGCTATTCCAGCACATGAGATGTCAATAGGTTCTATAAGCTCGTACGTAGTGCTTGGAATATAGACGTCGGCGTCCTCTTCTAATGTAAACACAGACGAAAAATAGTCAGTTATCACTGCACAGTCCGTTTCAGATAGAAACCGTCCACGTGGTTAGTTGCAGAGGAGGAGCGATAGTTAGGGGATATAATCTTCCAGAATTTTTTAGGGTTGTTACGCAGGTTCACCTAAAGATATAAGATCCTGGGAGGAAGACCGCATGTTTAGCCAGACGTGAAGGTTCCAAGTTACAGGTCTTAAGAGCACAAGAAGTATGCGAATCAAGGGTGCAGCGTCAGTCCAGATGCACCTGTTCTTCTAAACAATACGCTTTTTTTATTGTTAAGGGACCTTAATGCTTTGTTGCAGCATGGGTTGCAATCATCGCCCGCGCCATGGACGCGAGGCTACAACCAGTGTTTCATGTGCGCTTCGCAGAGTGATAACTGTCTACTCTTCCCGCACCCTCTCCCGCCGCCATTTTTGTTCACTCATTGTTTCCCCAAGCGCCGGCAAGCGGCCTTTGTGTCAATCGGTCCTCCCATCCGAGGGGCGGAAAATGCGCAATCCTCCCTGCGTGGGTTCCACAACGCCTGCTCCGAACTCTGTGAGGAATAAGGTGCTTGCATTTCCCCGGAGCGCTATAAGCCCCGCGAATTATCACCGAGAACCAAAATGGCTGCTGGTTCTGTCGGCGAGTGCAGAGCGCGTGCATCACCCTAGCAAAGCGCACATGAAGGCCCTAGTACGAACAGGTCCAGCGAGATTATTTAACTTGTTTTTAAAGAGCTAGCCAGTTCGTTCCACGGTCCTAGAATAAAAACTGTGTGGCAGGCCGCAACGGTAGATATGCAGAGAAGATTGCCGTTTACTGCGTCGGGAGTGGCTTTGGAGTAGTCCTTGAGAATTTTTGAGGACGGGCTTCATGATGGGTAGGGTCAACTCCACGCATCAGCAAATGCGTGTGCCGCTTAAACCTTTCGTTTGGCTGAGTGATGCCACCAGGTACTGGGACGTCCTCAGGAATGAGATCAAGGATGTTATCTTCACGAAATGTAGGTTTGTTGGCGACTTGGGTGAGATTATGGTCTAAGCATAGATCGAGAAAATCCCTGGACTTCACAGGACCCACTAGTTGTTAGACTAAGCCAATCTATGCTAGAAGTTAAAGTACGCCAAAGTCTAAGACATTTGATTTGGGCAACACACATTGAATTTCTGGCGTCAGAGAATGAAGTTTCCGGGGATGAAAAATGCGCGCGCTACAATTGGAGGCAGACACCGATAATAGTTTGTGCAGGACGACGCGACACGAAATAAAGTAGCCTCACATTAGAGCATGGTAGTAATATGAAAGGAAGAATGCACATTTTTTTACCGCTGCTGTACACCATCTCCCTTTCTGTGCGGACCGATCAGCATCGGTGTCATTAAACATTGAGTTAGGGAGAAATTTCTCGTCACTCATCTCGGGCTTTAGCTACGTTTCTGTAACAATTACAATGTCCGAGTTATTATCTTGAATAAAGCCTCTGTGAGCTCCTCACTATTGGGACGGAGTGCTAGCGACATAGTGAACGTGACTGGTATGGTTCGAAGTCTTCTTATACGTCGCGTAGAGACTGGGCGGCGGTGACCGATCAAGAAAGAGGCCCTCGCTGCTATCTAGAATCTCGTGACGGAGTCCGCCGCAGAATCATACTGGACAACACTGTCGTTGACATACTGTGTGCATCGTGCGAATTTTGAAAATGGGGTTCGTGATTTGCCATAATAAAAGAGTTTGAGTGAGCCGTGCGCGCTGAAAGGAGAGGTCCTCACGCACCGCGTACTGGGTTTCCTTTAGCTGTCCTCCAGAGAACAAAATGTTCTGCTTGTCCTGGCATAGGAATCCCCACGATGATCGGTCGGTTCTTTGTTAGCCGAGAACTTTTCCGGCCGCAGGGAGCGTCACGTTGCTCGCTTGTCCGACGCCCAGGCTTCTGCCGCAATGTCGTGATTACCTTCTCCCTCCGACTGGGTCCATGTTTCTGTCGGCGAGTCTGGAATGCCAAAAACAGCAGATTTGACCTCCAGCCCATCTCTTCTGCGTCATCGCTACCGTATGAGGCTACCCGATGGGTCCAGGCAACTTGCTCGCCAGAGGCCTCATGGGTCAAGAACGTCGTCGGACGGGCAGGGCCTTCACTGCGGCAACCAAGCACTGAGAGCCGTCACTCCTATCGGAAGGTAATCACATCTGTCGTCAGGTAGACTTTTGAGCTGCCTGGCTCTGAAACCCGTCCAAGCTCGCAAGCACATCGATCTGGCTCTTTCTCTATCCTGGTGATAATTTCATATGCTACCCTGCTGGACCTCCATGGTCGGGCCTGTTGCTTCCCCGATGTCACCCGAACATTTGCAGTAGTAATAAGGACAAATAACGAACATGAATGCACCTGACAAGGAACGTGAGCACATGGCCATACGACTGTCAGATCGCACGGTAGGCGCAATGACATTGCCATCAAACACTGGAATTCAGCACAGCTGACAGTGCGGGCGACCAAGCCCGGAACAAAGGATAGGGCTGGCATGCGTTTGCGAGGCGATGAGAACGTGCTCCCAATCATCGTCCATGCGTGGTGGGCTTTTGTAGCGTATGCGAGGTAGTCACCTGATGTCCCCTCGAGCTGGTGTTGCCAGGAAGTCGAAAAAAATGTACGCGTCCAGCTATGAGCCGCGGTCGGGGGAGCATTGCGTTTGCCGACACGCTCCGTGGGATCCATGAGTCATCCCGTGTCAGCGGGTCGTGCAAAAGATTTCCGGGCGAGGGCGAAGTCGTAGCAAGGGCAGCTGTCAGCAACACCTGAACAAAGGATAGGTTAGCATCATTTCTCGAACGATGTCGTGCATAGTTTTACTGCTGTATATTTGGTTTGGCCGTGTTTAGAAGGTGAAGCAGGAATTGTACGGCTAGGTCCTTCGTGTAACAGGTTTTTCGCAGTCACGTAAGCAGTGTGGAAGGTGTTAGCTGTGCCGGGGCTCATATGACGCACTTTCACAAACCTGTCAGGCGCCTCGTCACTATATAAATTTCGAACAGTGCAAGAAAGATAGGGTAGGTACAGTGAGAGCCAGTCAAGAAGACCAAAACAGGACCTGAAGGGCGGGGCTATGGGCCTTATCCAGCTTTAACGCCAGAGAGTTTGAGCCAAGCTGGGCTTTGAGTGGCCTGAGCAGAATGCACAAGGGGAACAAGACAGGCCTTCCTTAATGCCTCAGTCAGCAGCCTACCGCACAGTTTTGCGTATATATGTGTAGAGGTTAAGACGCAGTCTTTTCTCAAAATAAGCTTCAGTCACTTTCCATGATCCTGGAGAGCTTGGGCCCGTGAAATAACAGCCTCAGTTATGTACAACAACAAATGCCAAAAAACAGCCCCAAAATACAAGAATGCAATGAGGGAGGCTTATTTTCGTCGTTCACATTTTTTCTGCCTTTGTATAGGTAGCAACGCACACCAGGCGATTAAGTTGAAAACGGCAATTTTGAGCAGGCATTATCAGTATACTATGCTATGCTCCATGACACCTATCCAGGCAGGTCAGTCATGAAGAGCTTGGCAAACACTATCCTCTGTACCCCGGTGTTGACAAAGACATTTAAGACCATGGGTAAGAAGGTGCAAGACATGTGCACAGTCCTGGTTAAATGCCCGGTAGTTAGGGTCCGCTGGTCGGATACTCAAGCAATGCTGAACACGGCTCATATTATGCCATACTGCTGGAGAGTCACGTAATACTGATCGTGGTCCACTCTGCGGACACAAAAGCAGATGGAAGCATCGGCCAATATCACAGTGTGACATGCCAGCTGCTCCACGTACGGCAGAAGCCAAGGTCGATGGAGCTGTGGTGCACGCGTGCCGTGCGCACGCTGGTTCTTCGCCGTAGGGGCTCGAGCAGTAGCCAATGAAGACAGCGGCCGTCATAAACGCTACCTTCTTGGAAGGCCGGAGCTGGGCGCTATCTTGCGTGCTGACTATATTCCATTCATCCCTAAGCTGAGACTGTACATGTCCTCAATGGACCAGTCATACATCCCTCTTTCGTTACGTGATCACGTCCCCCGCTCATGCCTACTTGCTGAGGACTGGGTCAGGTGATGAAAGGAAGGTGGCTCATTTGTTCGGCAAGCACATAGTTCCCACTGCAGTCTCAGCTTAGGTGAACGTGTAGTGTCTCAATGCAATGAAATTTCGTAAAGTCCAAAACTGGGTGCGAGCGACCGTTCAAGGGGAAAAGATCAGAGGGTTGTATGAAAGGCCACGTCTTGCAGGGCAGACTGGTAAAGTGAACGATCGCCAACGTTGGAGACACTGTGAAGGACTCCTCGGAGACTTATTTACTGTCCTCAAAGAACTAAAGAAACACAAGCAGCTGGTAAACACTGCAAGAACCTCAGAAGCTTATATGCTGCCCTGAAAAAACTAAACAAGCATATGCAACAACGTCGTGAGAAACTGCAGGAGCTCTTTTTCTGCCCGGTGGAAAGAGCGAAACAGTCGAAAAAGAATCGACAATAATTTACCCAAAATACAGCAGCCGACGCAACAAAATGGTGTAGCCGATGCACCAAAATACGTGATTACCTTCTGATGTAGAGGCGACCATGTTGGCGGTCTGAAGATCAGGGCTGCTACTTGGCAGCAGGAGAGCAACTGCAGGAAGGGCCGGTAGAGCGGCAGGGCTGGGATGCCCTTTGATGGGTGACGATGCATATGATTGACTTTAGGTCTGTGGCTTAATGAATCATAGAGCAGAACATCAAACCGAAGAAAACGCACTGGCGAGTAGAGGCGAGTTCGTGCCTGAGCTGGCACTTCTGTAGCAACACAAAGCCAGTGCCCGTGACGACGCAACACCTTAGTAAGAGTGAAGCTATACGCACTGGCATGTCGTGCATCTCTTCGGGACTGGAAATGGCACATGTACTATGGAGCATATGCCATTTGGGTCACCCTTTCTGACGGCGCGTGTATCACTGGTGAGTGCGTTAAACCAAACCCTCCCCCGGCCCGCATTCACGCCACTTGCTGTGACAGTGTGCAACTGCTAATTACAGTCTTAACCTGCCCGAAGCCGGGTAACCTGGCCTACAGTTCAAGGATTACACCTCCCGGAAAGAAAGTCGGCATACCATTTAGTTCTGCAGTTTCGCCTACAACTTTTTTTCGTGTTGAATCGTACAAATGTCGCAAATATCGCCAGCCCAACAAAGGTCAAACAAAAGTCGTTAGTGGTGCCGCAGTAGGCCCATTGAGGATCGATGGTGTCCACTTGCAGGAAAAGGATACCTTGACCACTATGCCATGCATCTTTTTTTTTTTTTTCCAACAAAACAAGTTTATGTACATATTGTACCCATTCACGGAGTACAAGTCATGTAGTGTGCGGCAATTTCCTCTAGAGGTGCAACGACGTAGTGCGTATCGCCTCTACTACATCTGGTAAAGCCAATTACTACACTGCCACCTGCACTGCAAACTCCGCTGACTGAATCGGAAGTTCACGCGCTACGTACGTACAGCCGGGAGATCACAACCACGACGGGTGCAGCCGAGAAACCCAACCAGCTCCCATGAGATATCGAGGAAAACAGGCAATGGGCAGACACAGTCACATACCTATGGCGTTTACCCTGTCGATCACCGGTCTCAGTGTTCAATGATCAATGCGACTTAGAGAGTACTACTCAATTCATGCATTTCACACCTGCGACGAGGCTGAGAGAGATTGCATACGGGCTTTGCGACTTCTTGGGACCCCGGATGCGTGCGCTAAAGCGGAGCTGGTGCTGAGAGACGTAAAGGGGCCAAAATCCGGTCTACCCTATCGGTCGCAAGAGGTGAACGGCCAAATGCGGCAAACAATATCCTTACCATTTCGGCAAACACTCACGACAGACCAAACGCGTCGTTCGTTGTTGTTGATGCCAAGCCAGGCACAGCTGATGAGAACCAGTGTTGCTGCTCGTGCCGACAAAATTTGTATTCCACTAATACGCGAATTGCCCAACAGAGGCAAACTTTTGGCGGATCTTAAAGATCACGAAAGCCAAGGAAGAACATAATTTATAGTCTTTGCGAAGTTATCTAAGCTACAATATCATTTACGACTGCCTGCATGAATATCAGATTGAAAGCCCTCCTTTGTCAACTCGGTGAAAGGTGGTCATTCCACAGCGGCTTCAGGTTGTGACTTTGACCAACGGCTGGTAACTCGCCTTTGCAAGTCAAAGCTCCAGCGCCATTTTTACCACCAACAAGAATTAACAATGTCCTTCTCGGTTATAGTGACTACGACCATTTTCATAATGTCACAACACGAGACAACGCTCCCTGTGCCCCTAAAATCCACTAAAAGTGATGTGATAATATGTGAAGGTATTACTGCCACAAGCATCCTAGCTTGTTCGTTGCTGCACACTTTTCATATCTTAGAAAACAGAATGTATTTTTTTTCTACTTCTTTCACCTTAATAATCCTGTTTTAAAAGCTACTTACTATTTTGTAGTCTAACTACTGCGGTCGGCCCCCTTTATTTGTGAATTCCAGCCAGGTTATCTGCCTCTCAGTCACCCTTTCTGTGAGTCAGCTTTTTGCGAGCACTTGAAAATGGTAATAGTCTTCCTTTCCTCTTCCTCCTGTTTTGCCCCATCAAGACGAATCTTATCTCAAGCAGATATTTTTACAAAGAAAACATAATGGTGGCTGACGTAGACTTGATATTCTGGGCTTGAGGAGAGAGTGAAACTCGTGATTGGGGCCATCGCGCGGCTTAGCCATCGCGCGGCTTAGTGGCATCAGCGGACGTCTATCTGGAGAACAGCGGAGTAAACTGCAGTTGGTTCGTGCTCCGTGCGATTTTTAACGGCACCAAGAAAGGTACTGAAGGCAAACGTGCGTTTACATTTCCTTGTTTTGACTGACGTTCTAATTAATTGTTGTTATTAGTGTCCTTTTTTTCTCGATTATTTATATTTATATACTGGAACTTTTTTTTTTTCACCAAAGTCCCAATCGAGGCTCTACCTGTTCAGTACCAAGGAAGAAGAATATCGAGCCAAGTCTTATATAATATTTAATTATCACCTTACTGTTACAACTATGTTTTGCTATTGTGTGGTAATATATGCCGGTATGGTAAGATGGACATAAATCAATTCTTATTCTAGTTTTGGCAAGATGTATGATGACTTCTACAGCTTCGCGATTTCAACAATGGAGAATTGTAGTAGATCCGACCGATGGTTCCGGTAACGATAGCCGATACTCCGCCGCCGTCTTTGGGCATTCATCATATCGTTATCGGGTGCAGCGGAGGTATCGGAACGATCTACTAAAACTCTCGAATATCTGGCAACGGCTGCAACGAGGAAGCGCTGCTCTATCTTCGAGGTAAATAGTACTACCATTGCTTCGCTGAAGAAGCTCAATGCAGAGCATAAAGCATTCGTGAGGCACAATATGGCACTTCCATCTAGTGCCTCAGTTCAAAGAGTGCTCAGCGTGCAGTCGACATATCGAGTAAGAAATAACGAAACATGTCTGACGAGACTTTCGAGAGTCAGCTGTTGCTCAAAATGCTTAAGGTAATTAAATGTAACAGGTGGCAACAATAAGAACTTGAATAACCCTCTTCCTTTTGTTTCTTCATTGAAGACAATATTGTTGAAAGTAACGCGACGAAAGTAACGGATTACTTTTGGGGTAACGGTCACCTACTTTTATGGAAGGGTAATTGTAATTATAATCAATTACAATTTAGCCTTGAGTAATTGTAAATATAATTCCTTACTATTTTTCTGTAACGTGTACAAGTCTGGCAGAAACTAGCATTTTGCCTGCCGCCACGGGTCGCGTGTTTGACGCCCCTGCTGCCGCTACTGTTTCTTCTACATCATCTTAACTTTTCTCCTTATTTAACAGGTACAATAAATATACCGCAAGGTATTCAAAAAGCTTTAGAAATTTTAGTTTTCTTTAAAAAAAAGTTAAACTCGTCGTTCAGATCGATTTTTGGTCAACTTTGACAGGTCCTTTCTTTGTATGTACTTAAGGTAAATTGTTGTTCTTTAGCTCTATTGAAAGCTCAAAGCAAGTCCATTATAGATATAATAATACAATTATGATCTATCGAATACCTGCTCCGCGCCACCTTCACGTAAACGTTGTGCAAAAATAACAAATGTAAAAAGTTTGAATTCAATTTAAAAAAATTTTTAAATTTTATTTTTAAACATTTTTTAGATATAATTGTCGATTACAAGAAAGACAATCTAGGAATGTAATATTCTGCTTGTATGTCCTTTATTTTTGCCGCATTCGCGTGAAATATGTTCTCATTTGGCTAAAATACAGCCACCTTACAGGCATTGTGCGCCTCCGTAATTTCAAAAATATGTTTTTTATTTTTTTAACGTTTTTAAAAATACAACGCAAAGTAGTCGAACTTGGGATATTCATTGAAATTCAGAACTTGAAATCAGAAAGAAGCCACATAAGCACGCTACAAAACAATGAGTAACAAGAATATAAAAATCAAAAGGCCACGCAACATGTCAATACAATTTTCTATGTAAAACGGTTCAAATTAAAGGAGGGTGGCTACCATTATCTAGCCTATTGCGATTAAATACTAACTCCTAACACCATTCAAATCTTGCACATAAATCTTTTGGGAATAGGCACCGGGTTTTGTTCTCCTTACATCTTCCAGGTCGCTGACGGTGTACTGCACAGTTCTTGCACCTCAGTAATGTAGAAACGTGCGCACAGAACCAGTAAAAAACACGAAGACATCGATGGCACACTTTCTGAAGGCAGTACTGTTTTTACTGTACTATCGCTGACAATATGAGCTGAAACAGCGCTCCGGCCGGCGCACGGTACTACCTGCGCCGCCTGTCGCCTTGCTCCGCACATGGCGCACCCTGAGTACGAGATAAATCCTCACTTGCGCTCGCTGTGCCTATGCACTCTTCCGGCCGTCTGCTAGCGAGACGGCGGGTGCGACAGCGGGCATGTTGTGTGGTAGGGCGGCGGGGAACAAAAATAACACGTGCCGTCCCTCTTTTGAAAATGATTAACCTCTATCGCGCAGAATCCCGTACAAAAAATGCTGACTGGTGAAGAAAAATATTGAACAGTCTTAAATTTCAGCTTTGATTATCATTTTTGAAAGTCACATCAAAAGACGTTGCAGGTGATTCTTGTTTGATTTAGGGGCATGCACAAAGTAGGACATTGTAAAATATAAGGCAAAATCTGTATGCCGAATTTAGTCCGGCTCCAAGGTATTCAATTTTTTATTTTTCATTGATCACAGATGTTTAAAAATACGGTAAGCATACATGTTACTGCGCAGGTTTTGTAACCTTGATTGGTATTAAAATGTTCAAAAAGATTATTTCTTTATTACTCGACCCACGTGTTTGTTTCAAACAAAACAAGTTGCTGACAAGTCACCAGTTTTGTATTTTTTTTATTTTTTGTTTACAACTTCCTAGTCTTAATAAAGTGGGACAAACAGCCATATATTTGCCCGGAGAAGAAGATTGAAACTTAATCGAAAGTTTGCAGAGGAAATGGTCAGACACAAAAGATTAATAGTCGGCGTGGAAGTTCAACTGCACTCTGTGTGCTTCTGCACACAAGGAGGCACCACACAACGGCGTCAAACAATGTTCCGCAACCGTAGCATCAAGCTTTGTTCCAGTCGGCAGAAGCCCGGTTCAGGGAGTCCTGAGGCACAGTAATACTTACAATATAAGTTAATACCGCGTCATTCTCCCCTGACACGCGACCACGGCTCTCATCCTGTCTGGTAAGAAATCATAGAGCGCGGCCACGAAGTCTGGCTCAGCCCGAAGCCACTCCCATTAACCTCTGATTGCTTTCCACGACGTGTGGGCAGTGGCACGGTGGAGGGTACGCCGTGACATGGCTACCTTGATGCGTCTCCAAATGTTTTCGATGATATTCAGATTGGCTTCTTTTGGGGGCCAAGGCAGCTTCCTCAGGCAGCGCTCCTCGAGGAGATACGAGCGTGACAACGCAAGTTTCAGTTCGGCGTTTTCTTGAAATGCACTTAAATGCACGTTAGCTGAAAACGTGAACATTGGGCTACACGGCACACGCATCATGATGGTGGTTCCGTCGACCAACATTTTCGCCAGCAGACGGTCGGAAGAGCGCAGCGGGGCAGTGAGCGCAAGTGAGAACTTATCTCGGCCTCAGGGTGCGCCGTGTTTAGAGAGCGATGCGACAGGCGGCGCAGGTCGTACCGTGCTCAGGACGGAGCGCTGTTTTCGCTCATATAGTCCGCGATAGTACTTCGTTTCACCTTACTTCCGAACGGCGGACGCTACGAGCTATCCCTGCCAATCCCGTTCTGCAGACGTAGCCCGTGATAAGCTTTTCACGCGTCGCTGTGCCCCCTTTCTAAGGTCACGTGACACTCACACGGCCTTGATTGGCTCCGATGGTCTCGTAATATCCGCTGAGCTTAAACGTAAGGTGAAACGGAGTATAGTTCGGACGAAACTGTGAATCAGTTTTCGCACTGTGTAGGAGCCACGCAGTCGACGGTTGTAGGTTTGAACATGCCGGCACGCACTCACTGATTATCTTTAAATTTCCGGACATAAAGCGCTACGTGCATACCTTGAAACGTGTATGCAGCTACTCTGGGCTTCCGGAAATCTTTTCTAGGTCAATGTTCAAGGCGCCTTCCTTTAGTGGTTTCCTCCACACGTGTGAGGATCAGATGCCCCTCCGTAGGTTAACCTTCTCCCACTCTTTTTTTCTTGAGCTTCCGGAAACGCGTGAGATTCTCTTTGGCAATTAAGAGTAGAACGATCCCTTTGACTTTCTGTCTGACTGCCTCAACGAACCTTGAGCGTTCGTTAAAGGAATACAATTCTGTATTTGTCAAGTTATTCATGGATGCCTGGTGCTTCAGCACACCGCCCACTCTATCACACGAGCTTTTCCCGTGCCCTGATGCGGAGAATATCCACTTGGAGACGGCGATATTTTTCTTGAATTCGTACACCGCCTGGTTCGCCTGTTTTTGGAAGGCACCGTCTGAAATATAAACGAGTTGGGTAAAAATAGGCAATTCTTCCTCCAGCCGGCTATCGACAACGTTGGGCGTACAGAGCGCGTGGGACGAGTCGTGGATGACGTTGTCGCTCACTACGCCTAAGATTAACGTTCCCCGTTCGGTTGTAGCCATGCAGGTAAAGATGGAAACCACCTTGTTCTTCCAGTGATGTCCTTGCAATGCGCCCTGGATCACGACACACCAGCTTTCAGCAAAATCGAACTGCAAGATGACAGCACGTGACTTCACATGCACTTTCTCGAACCATACGGCTCTTCGCTAAGCGCGTCTGATGAAGAACTGAAAAATGAATTTTTCGTCCACTTCTGAAACCTGTTAGAAAAAACCCGTAATATCCAAATGTTTTTTTCTTTTTTTTTTTGTCAACGCGTTACCGCATTTAGACAAGTCAGGCAGTACGTCTTCGTGTTCGAGGACTAGTCAGCGATGCGTAATTCCTTTTCAAACAGACTTCACATTCGAGAAAGAAAAGCAGTCTTGCGAAGGTGTCTTTTTAAAACGCAAATAAAAGTAAAAAATATTTTTCGATATCGTAGAGGCGCACAATGCCGGTAAGGTTGCTGTATTTTAATCATATTATCACATATTTAGGACGATTGCGGCTCAAGTAGGTGACCTATAACAAAAAAATTACATTTCTAGATTGCTTTTTGTTATAACCGACTACTATATCCCAAAATTTTTTTTTAATTGGTGTTTTTGGAGAAAATTTGTTTTAAACTTTTAACATTTGTTATTTCTCATAACGTTTACGTGAAGTTAGCGGAGCGGCTATTTGACAAATCATGATGGTATTATTATATCTATAATGGGCTTGCTTTGGGCTTTATAGAGAGCTGGAGAACAACAATCTACCTTAAGTACACACAAAATAAGGACCTCTCAAAGTTGACCGAAAATCTACCTGAACGACGAGTTTAACAGTTATTTTAGAAAAAACATAAAATTCCTAAAATATGTTAATACATCGACGTATCTTTACAGTACCTATTAAATGACGAGAAAAAGTTAAGATGATGTAGAAAAACAGTAGTGGCAGCAGAGGTGTCAAACACGTGACCTGCGACGGCAGGCAAAAGTACTAGTTTCTGCCACTGCAGCTTCTATGCTTCGTAACTCGAAAAGAAAAATCTGGGCAACATGCGGTTTGCGCCCTCTTTCACTTCAGAGTTGACACCCAGCATACATTTTTTCGTCAAAATTAAAATTGGAGCCTTTTAGCCTGCATGATTTGAATGTGTTTCACGAAAAGTGGATCAATTCGATATTGCGAAAACTACGCGTCGGAACAAAAAAAAAAAAGCGTGTGTTGTTTTAGTTTTGGGTAAGGGGCCCATTTAGGAAAATATTAAAGTTTGGGATAATTTAGTTGTTAATTATTTTTGCTTAATTAACTTTTTTAATATTGCGTTTAAGGACTTGGTTTCAAATAGAAACGTGCTGAGCATCATCGAAAAACACTAAATCAATAAATTGCAAAGTGATAGAAGGAAGGCGCGGCATTTTACGGCTTTCTGAAAAACCGCACAACTTCGACGGGGTTTTTAAGTTTCGGTTTGTAATCGGAGCGCTTCTTGGCCCCGACGGCACCGCACCCCATGTAGAAATAGTGCAACCGGCGTACATATCGCGCAAGATTTACTTTTTGTCAAAATTATTTTTCGACTATTGTTTTCCATATAGGAACTTTGAAGAAGTGCATCTGGGAGTTCCGCGCTCTATTAAAATCGCAGAGTCCACAGCAAAACTACCTTTTTTTATTTGTTATATTTATATTTAGACTAGTATGAAATACGGTTCGCATGTGTGCATCCGCTGTTTCTGTGTGTGTTCTTTTTAATAGGAATCGCCGGGGATCACAGGACATCCAAATTCTGCCCATCGTATGAAATACCGCAACACATCCCTTTCTAAAAATCAGGAAAAGAAAGAAAGAAAGAAAGAAAGAAAGAAAGAAAGAAAGAAAGAAATGAAAGAAAGAAAGAAAGAAAGAAAGAAAGAAAGAAAGAAAGAAAAGAAAGAAAGAAAGAAAGAAAGCAAAGCAAAGCAAAGCAAAGCAAAGCAAAGCAAAGCAAAGAAAAAGAAAAAGAAAAAGAAAAAGAAAGAAAAAAAAGTAAGAGGTTTTGGAGATGAATGGAGCTCCTCTAACCATATTCGTAGAATATCTTTATCGACCCGTTGAATTATGTAAAGAAATGCCAAGAAAATAAAACCCAAAAAGATTATTGCGTCGGCCGGGAATCGAACCCGGGCCACCCGCGTGGCAGGCGAGTATTCTACCACTGAACCACCGACGCTATGGGTACGTGAGTTGGACGATTACGTCGTCCAGCTGGTCGAGCGGCTGCTTCAATTAAGCCACTACCGGCCACGCATCGGCTGAAGGTCCCGCCTTCATTGGAGGTTTCTTTTGTCCTAAAGCTGAGCCAATGCCACAGGTTTTTTTTTTCTGATTTTGTTCAAAGCCGTAAATTATATTTTACGGAAACACAACACCCAGAAAGTGTCCGCAATTCCGTCTGTCCGTGGAATTGAACTGGTCTATAATAACTATAAAATATTACACAAATCAAGTGCCTCATTCGTTATTGGTGACGCGGGAAACGTTTTTCCGATTAATTTAGCTGGACTGTTGAATTCTATTGTATGTACGAAAAAAATAGTTATTGACACAACGAGTTGACACCATTACATCCAGTCAAGTAACTATTTTTCATAACGTCCGGTCACGTGGACACGACATGCTGTCACGGGACTCCGTGAAATCATATGAACGGACGTCACGTGGCGTCACATGAATAACGTCACGCGACATCTCGAAGTGACGCATTGATGTCTCGTGATCTCTTGGCCTGACAGAGTGATGTCACATAATGTCCTAATACCACGGTGAATCACAACTTGACACCTTGTCGTCACGCCATGTTGCTACATCCCATGGCGACAGCTCGCTTAATGTTAATTAATAAAAAAATACGTTCTTCGTCTCCTTCACCGAATGCACTGAAATAGTAACGATCGCCCTTTAGGTACTTCATTACACGGGTGTTTGGACTTTTCACCTAAAGGGGCCCTCAAGGACTTTTTTACTGGTTTTTAATTTGTAACGAACCTGAGCGCACTGAACGTAGTAAATGAGTGAAACTTCTTTTTTCTCGAAATTCGCTTTATTTTAAAAGTTATAGGCAAATTAAAATTACAAAAACCAGCAAAAAAGAACCTCCCTCATGACATCCTTGGTTGCTTTGGTGGCCGTGAACCAGAGGAGGGGTAGTGAGCTCAGCGAGCACACACGGCTGCCGCAATCCGTGTCGACGGCGCGAGATTGCGCCACTAAAGCATGTTCTGGATAGGCTGTATGCAGCGGGCAGCCAGAGCGGCTCTCATTGCATTTGCTGCGCGATTAAACACTAATTCGGCATGACACTTCAGTGGCCACAAACGACAGCAAAGACGGGGTAAAATCCAGTTCAGAATGGGAGCCATTTCGCGCTGCCATACCGCGAAACGGCCAAACAGCAAGACAAAGCTTCTCGCCGAAGGCCACCAGGGACGCTCGGAGCCGGCCGGACCCTCATGTCCATACGACCGCAGCGCTGCCGCGTATATACGGGACCTTTCCGTGTCGGCACCTGATCCCACTACTCCTTTCTAGTATGCGCCGCCTTTTCCACCGCTTAATGGCGGGTATGTCGACGGGTCATTTCTTGTTTCCGTACTTTACAAACTGCATTCGTTTCTTTTCTCACCTAAAATACTGAACAAAAACTACTCTCATCAATAAATGAAACGGTTCGGGCCACTTATATCTTGTATTTCGACTAAAAATAAGTTTTTAGCGGCTCTGATATAAGTAAGCCCAGGACCCAAGACGTCACATTTTGCGCGTTTTCGGTACTGCGGGTCGCCCTCGTTAGTGGAGGAGGTTTCCGCGTCGTCTGGTTAAAATATGGCACACTGATATTTAGTGACTCTCTCCGTGCCCGCTGGCTTGCCCGAACCCCAAGAGACGTGGAAACCGCAAAAAAGGTAGACGCTTAAATATGACTGCAGGGCCCCTTAAAGGTCGCGCCGAATTTTTTTTTCATCTATTTGAACTTTTATTTTTCCCCAGATTTAGAGCAATGAAGAGTCATATGGGACGCATACAAGTTACACACTTTCGTTTTCCTCTTAAGAATGCAGTATGCAAGCACCCACTTCGACGCTTCATATATTTACTGCGTGCGAAATCCGGCACAGCGTTACGGTATAATGAGTGAAGATATATGTTTTACACATAATGTGTTTTTTTTATTCCAAATGTTGAAAAGCAAGACTTCAAATTAAAACTTCATAGAATAGCCATTCCTTATCTGAGATAAACCTGGGAGCGACCTGGATACCTTTCATATTAATGATACAGATTTACCTCAAGGTTGGGCAAATATCGAAAGCAATCCTTGACACTAACCTGTCCATATGTGATATCCTTTCAGTAATGGAACTCACCGTTCATGTGAAATGAGAGGAACATTAATATTTTTAAGGCTATGTCTACTGCATGATACGTAGCCGTCTGAAGCGCACATGATACGGATGAGCAGGGTTCACTTCCAGCCATCGAAATCGTTTTTTTATATTTTTTCATACCCCGCCGTATCCCTTCAGTTAAATCCAGGAACGTATATATTGTTCTGGTCTAGAATGCTGCAGAACAAGGATTATGTCTAAAAGAAGCAATACCCATGTAGCATTCTCTCAGCCTTGGGGGAGAGTTTAACTCTGCTGCCAAGCTAGGCTTGGAGGCTGCAACGCCATTTCTTTAAATTCGTACATAGGCGCGAACTTTTCGATAATTGTTCAATTTTCTTATAGTTATTCGACGCCTTGTCATTGCTGTACCTGATTGCACGCAGAAAAAAAACCTGTGGTAGCAAGCTTTGACCATCAGTATATATTCATATACAAATTTTTACTGGAGCTTCAAAAACACGAGGAAAACAAATTCCGCATGCAGACACCTTATTTGATATTTTGTTAAACAAAGGTTATATTTTATTGTGTATAAAAGTATAAAAATATAAAAGGTGCCTCGCCAGTGGCCGAGACTATTTAAAAGAAAAAGAACTCACGCACCAGCATGATTTCTTGTCGAATCATTTATTATTTTGCTGTAGAGTTTCCTTTTTTCACATTTTGATGTGGATCCAAAATATTAAAAACTTAAACATATATTTTGGTACAAAAGTTAGACGTGTCACCAAGTCCTTTGCGTTATCAATTTAAATACCACCTGACAATAATTTGCGTTCGCGGCAGAAAAAAATAACTGTGCAGGAAAATAGAGCAACGCTGCCAGGCTTAAATATCAGCATTTAGCCACCTTGCTTGCAATTCTTGATTTAACCATTTATTACAGAGCTGAACTGAAAAAAAAAATATATGTTTATGAAAATATAGCCTATGCATTGCGTGATTCACATTGCGTCATAAATATCACCTACATTTAGCGAGGAGTAACTGCAAGTGAATAATTCCATTTTTTAGCCTTTCAAGTGATATATTTTAATGGAAAAACACTTGATATAATTTCTTCATAGTCTTTCACAGGGCGACGAACAAAACACATTATTTACGGCATAGGTACTTAGAGGTTAGGTTACTTCTCTCAAAAGAAACTTGAATATAAAAGGTACTAACATTGTTTTGTCGCTTACCCAAGAACAAACACGTAAGATGTTTTCCTCCCACCAGCATGCAGTACTTACAACTTCGTGTAAAATGAAATATATTCCCAGAAAGTAAACGGGAATCGCCACCAATCTCTTGGTGATTCAATTGTTATCTCACCATCAGTTGTAAATCCTTGCACATCGCGTCCTTAGAGAGAGTGTAAAACCGAGATTGATGTCCATCAGGACTAGGATTGCAAGGCGCGTCCGGGAATCCCTCTCTCGGGGTCTTTCCGGTGCCCTTGGGGGTAGTCGGCCGCCGCAACAATCCTCGACCAGTAGTCCCCGTATAAAAAGCGCCATACTCGGCGTTGCCTCATTATCAATCAGAAAGCAGCGAAGCAGCCAACACAGACGGTAAGCGTCACATTTGCTCTAGTGAACACAGCAGTTGTGTGCGTCCTTCGTTCCAACGGAAAGTAAAAAAAAAGGAAGAAAGGATCAGTATGAGGGGGTCAATATACTGCGCTTGGGCACGACATTTCCTATTTGAAACCAAAATAAATAGAATGAAAAAAAAACAGACCCTCCTCAATTGATGTTAAACCGAATCATATTATCTTTGAGGAAATCAAAAGAATAGGCGAATTGCAGATTGTGTGAGGCGGCAATTCAACGTCTGCTCACTGTTCCTTCTAATTGCTATGGGCATAATCTACTAAGATACTTTTTGTTAAAAATATTTTCCAGTTATTTGAAGGGCTTGTGCCTAGTACTTGCTGGGAGAAAACATGCGGTCATTTATTTGAATGTTTACAAATTTTAACATTCCCAGAGGCAATAATAAAAATATAAATTGCAACTTTAGTATATTTTAAAAAAAAACAGAAAATTAAGCACACATTCTTCATCAATTTGAAAGACCAATTTGATGAGAGACTTTTAAGCAGCGGTGCGGGTTTCGCAGAGGCTGAGGGGACATTGCTTTGGGGTGAAAAAGTAAAGTAACATTTCTTCTATTATCTCTCTAAAAACAGAGTGACTCTGGCCTAGGAATGCTTACCACCACCACATAAAATGCTTAGGCTACTGGGTATTTCATTTTGCGGGAGGTTGTATGCTCATCCTAAAGGTTTAGCGCAGTTTAGTCACTCAAAACATTGTCAAGAGGAGTAAGAATAGCCAGCACTTGTTTGGACCCAGCAATCTGAAAGTCTACTTCTATTCAGCTTCTATTCAACTGTCACGAAAAACATTAAGGTATCATGCTCATTCATTCTCGTGTTTCTGTGCAGAAACTACCGTCAACAAGATGTCCAGCAAGACCATCCTCGTGGCCTTAGTCGTCCTCGCAGCTCTGTGCAGCCTGGCGGTTGCTCAGTATGGCCGAGGATTCGGAGGGGCCGTGGCTACGGAGGCGGACGTGGCTTCGGTGGAGGCTACGGAGGCAACCGTGGCTTCGGAGGAGGCTACGGAGGTGGACGTGGATTCGGAGGAGGCTACGGGGAGGCCGTGGCTTCTACGGCTGATGCGAACTCCCACATTCAGATGGGATGTGAATATGTAAAATCTGCATGGTAAATGACATGTCAAAATCGCAAGTACACCTAACTGCTTGGTCAAGTAATAAAATATCTTCCAAAAATATTGATAGTGGTGCGTACCTTTCGAAACTTCGTTTCCCTGTTATTGTTCCACTGATTTGCATAAGAACTTAGAAACCTTTCTTGAAAAAGCGCCTGCACACCTATACGAATTGCTTCAGGAATAATATGAATAGTAAATGTTTGCTAAATCCTCACTTGCGTGAAACCGATGTTTCTTGCTTTAAACTGGGCGCTGCATCACAATTATATAAATCTATAAGTAAAAGATCCGTACTTTCGGAGTTGCTGTGCTAGGAGCTTATTGTATGTCTTACGACAGTTTCGCCGAGAGGCTCGGCTTCGTCAGGAGATGGCATACATGTGAGGACGTCAGACTGCGCAGAGCAGTAAGCGGCATATCGGGCGAGAAGGGCATGATGTCAGGAAAAATAAAAGTTAAAAGATATATGAAAAAGGGCAAACATATAAAAACAAAATGAAACGCGCAATAAAAAAATTAAAAAAAGAGGTTTGCCTTGAGCGTTTTCCCACGGTAGGACAGCGGGTTTCAAAGCTAAAAAGGGCGTATATGAGATCTCCGACACTGCAGTGGATACAATAGGTCATAAACGGACGGCACGGGCTGTGGGACGACATCTTCGGGACTAATTACAGGTAAAAATAAGCCGATGTGGGCGTCCGCTCTCCGCGACGGTCACGCGCCTCCCCTCGGGCGCCGTAGGAGCACATCCCGGGGAAGGGTGGCGCGGTCGAGGGGAGGGGGAATTGCCACCACGGGGCAACCTTTGCACCAATTTCGAGGTTGCTGGCGGGTTCTTCCCTAGCTTTCCCTAGATCGATACGAATAGAATACCTCCATAAACCCCTTCATGCAACACTGCGCGCGTTACACTGTGGAGACTAGTTGGCCAGGAAGGAGAGTAGCATGGTTTCGGCAAATACTTTACTAGGGAGAATACATTCCACTCCTCTCAAATACAATGGCCTTGGCACGGACAGGTTCTCTGGGCTTGGCGAGAGCCATCTATCGTCGTGGAGGTCTCGGTGGTAAATGATAATGATGACGATGGTTGCTCTACATACCAAATTTATTGTTGTGGAAATGCTCGAGACACGTGCCGCGCGCCACTTCTATACTCCGTTTCGCCTGATGTTGTACCGCATGAGAAGGCTAAAAGCGCGAGCTCATAGCGTTGGGAGCTGCTCTTAACGCACGAGAGCTTGTGCCGCCGAGATGTGCCCTAGAGCAAGGAGCTCGCGGTTGTAGCCATTCCTGCGGTACATCATAAGGTGAAAAGAAGATAGTGGTCGCGGCTCGTGCATCGACGCTGTGCCGCCATGGTCTTCCCAAGGGTTGCACGTTGCGCGTGCCTCGTGCATCGACGCATCTTGCGCTACTTTTGAAACATGAAGGGGCTTTAGGTGGAATCGGAGACGACACCGCCGCGGCCGCTGCGAACATCCACGTGCACATGCGCGTGGGCTGGCGGGGACCTCCACTCCGTCAGGGGCGCTGTAGGCCTTCTGTCTAATGCAAATGAGCGGAGTGGAATGTGTTCCTCCTAGTAAAGTATTTGGTTTCGGTTTCGATCGACACGTCGACAAGAGATTATACACAGAGTGCATCTCATGTTTTCTTGTACCGAGAGTGTCATTTTTGGTCTCTAAACTAACCTAAAGGGCCAGACCTAGAAGCTTTAGCACAAGCCCCATACGTATAGCTTGTCTTAAAGGGGCCCTGCAAGGACTTTTTTATTGGTTTCTAATTTGCACCGAACCTGAGCGCACTGAACGTAGTAACTTGCTGAAACTTTATTTTCTCGAATTTCGCTTCGTTTTAAAAGTTATAGGCAAATTAAAATTACAAAAACAAGCAAAAAATAACCTCCTTCGCGACGTCCTGGGTTGCTTGAGTGGCCGTGAACTAGAAAAAGGTAGTGAGCTCAGCTAGCTCTCACGGCTGCCGCACTCCGTGTCGACGGCTCGAGAGGACGCCACTAAAGCATGTTCTGGCTAGGCTGTATGAAGGGGGCAGCAAGGGCGGCTCGCATTGAATTTGATGCGCGACTAAACAGTAATTCCGCATGAACATTCATTGGCCCCAAAAGGCAGCAAACACGGGGTAAAGATCAGTTCAGAACGTGAGCCACTTCGCGCTGCCATACCGCCGAAGGGCCGAACCGCAAGCCAAAGCTGCTCGCCAAGGCCTTCGGAACGCTCGGAACCGGTCGGATCCTCGACTGCAGCGCCCCCGCGTACATCCGGGACCTTTCTACACTCGCCGCTCGTCGGGACCTGATCCCAATACACCTTTCTAGTATGCGCCACGTTTTCCACCACTTGGTGGCGGATATGTCGACGGGTCATTTCTTGTTTCCGTACTTTATAAACTGCATTTGTTTCTTTTCTGATCTAAAATACTGAACAAAAACTACTTTTATAAATATTTGAAACGGCTCGCGCCAACATATTTTGTGTTTCGACTAAAAAGAAGCTTTTAGTGGATCTGACCAGCAGGAAGTCCAGGACCTAAAACGTCACGATGTCGTAACATCTTGCGCCCTTTCGGCACCGTGGGTCGCCCCCGTAGGTGGAGGAGGTTTTCGCGTCGTCCGGTTTAAAATATGACGCACTGATATTTAGTTGCTCTATCCATGCCCGCTTGCTTGCCCAAACCCCAAGAGAAGTGGAAACCGCAAGAAAGGTATACGCTTAAATATGATTGCAGGGCACCCTTAACACATGCTCGTTGTATTTTTGTACTTGAGCCTTTCAGTTAGCGTTTCGAGGTATGCGAACGAGCCAGTGCTGGGAATCTCGACGCAGCGAAGCTCGGAGATCCTGATTGTGACCGAGTCAACAAACAGTAACAACCAGTAAGTATGCTCACATAGAGCTCGCACCTTTACATTAATGTTGCTGGTCAGAAAGTTTGTTTGTTTTCTGCGTCCATAGACGAATTATAACCTTTTGCAATTAATGTTACTGTTTTTCTTAATACGCCAGAGTATGGGAGGTAAAACTCGGAGGAGCCATTAAAAAGCTCAAATCGAACACACTTCTTATCTCTTAAATGTACTGACCCGCAGCACTGCACGAAGCGAAGTCCCACCCCTTGCATTCCACTAATATTCAACATCGCGTATGCGCATAAAGTTATCCCGCAATCACACAAGCACATTCGCACACACAAACCGTTTTAAGAAAGCAAAAGTCGAGCACTTGTGTGAAGAATGTTGCACCGTTCGCCAGAAGTGCGCCGGACATGCGTGACCCCTATGCGGTGGGAAAAGCGAACGAAAATATTCAAAGCGCATTTGACGGTTGCTAATGGCGATAATATTTGTTATGCGTTTGCTTTCTTCCTGACTGACATGCCGAGATAATTTCAAACACATCTGGAGCGTCAGTAAAGGTTCGTCCACAAGTGCTTATTGAGGAGTAGGGGACGCTTGTTAGAGCATCCGTCGTAGCTAGCCGATCTCAGAGTTTGCGAAATCTTTATCTCCTATCTGCATAAAATTTCAGTGAGAGATATATGATGACACGAGGAAGACATCATAGTAACTTTTGTGCAAGTAGTGAGGTCGAATTTATTGCGTTTCCTTAAAAGTTCATGCGTCAACGCTGGGCTGAACGTTGATACTCCTGTGAGGATGCGGCTTGATTTTCGCCCAATGAAGTAACAAGAAGCGGACGTTTGTCAAATAATATACGTGTAAGGCTCAAGGTGACAAAATGTCAGTTGTAGTTCACTGGTACTAAAAGGGATTATTGGAATTGAGGTCAAAGATGCACTCGTGGGGTGAGGTTACTAAGCCATGTCTTACTACGTTTGCATACGCACACGCAATATCTAGTGTTTCGGGAACCAAGGATAGTGCGCAGTCTTCGTTTTCTATCGCTCGAGTATGAGTGTATTGTACATTCGTTCAAAGTCAGATAATCGAAAACGCAAGCAGCGCATTTGTCACGGCGTGATGGCATAGAATGAAGCTGCTCAATCGAAACCGAAACGGACTGGCCATCTAGTTTCCAGAGTGCACTGTGTGGCATATTGCCGCGATGGGGCGCTTCGATTTTGGAAGAAGACTATTGCTGAGATCGGGTCCGGCTCGAAACGGACGAGCAACTCGAACAACTCGGAAACGTTTGAAGCGCCAGAAGCCAATCAGGGACGCAATATTTTCACGTGACAACTTTGTGGTGGTATTGATGACAGCTAGAGACTTGGTTCTGGTTTCAAATGGATCGTTTTTAGAAAGAAACCTTTTTAGGAAGATTAATTAGTTTTCTCAACGCCATTCAAATGGATAAAAACACGTTTTTAGCGCGTATCTGTGCGTCTAAATAGTGGGGGAAAATTCAGGGTGATGACGCCAAGTCGTTGTAATTTGGTTGCTGCGTGTGAACGTGGGCGGCCCGTGTTGCTGGTGTTGCGACGTCAAGTTGCTGGGTGAAATTGCCCCGTCCGAAGCGGGCCTAAAGAGGTCGTCGTACCGTACAGTGAATTAAAAATACCAACTGAAAAGATAAAACATTAAAATAAAAATAAACATAAATGCAGATGCCTAGGTTGAAGACCGAGTAACATTGTGTGCAGCAGGACCGCATTGTGCGGAAAGCACAGATTTGCATCGCATTTCAATGAAAAAATATAATGTTAATGGGTCCCGCATATGAGTGGCAAAATGAGGAAAAAGGAAGCAGCGGCTACAGAAGCGCATGTGGAAGGATCACTGTTTCGTACACACACACGCACACACTCACACAAAATAGAGGTCCAATTCCAACCGCACAGTGCCACTTGGTTAGGGTGAGTTTTGATGTTCCCTGTTAATTCTTAGACACCGTTTAAATCGCTGCAAGTGTTCCTGAATTTTCATTTATTCCTTTATCGATCGTGTTGAATCGGTGTATAAGATACGATTCGCGCTGCTCCCGTTCGTGGTCTGACTTAAATACGGTTTCAAGGATCGTTACCGAAAGTTTCTCGGACGAATGATGTGGGAGGCTTTGGTGTTTTGAAATAGGTAGGCTTGGGAGTGATTTTGAATGAGATTTGTGATTATTGAAGCGTGTCCGGAATGCTCTCTTCGTTTGCCCTATATATTGCATTTTGCAGACACTGCACCCAAGTAAATAAACCACATCTGAAAAGTCACACATCAGGTTCCCTCGAAATTTTAAGGAGAATTGCGATTGTGTGCTGCTAGCGCTGCTAGTATGTTGCATTTGTTTACAGACCAGACATACCGGTTTCGTGGACGGCTCGCACTCGTTATTTGACAACGACGAATTCAGTCGAGGGTTTACAAGTGAGTCTCTTAGGCTACGTGATCGTCTGTAGACCACACCGGGGGCAGACGGAAACGCACCTTTAAGACGTTCGCTTTGTTCTGGAATATTACAGTGCTGTCTCAGTATACTGTTTACATTAGGAAAGTTCGTGCTGTAAGTTAGACATATTTTCGTGCGTTGTAGGTCGGGTTTGGGGGGAGGGTTGTTTAGCTTTTTGAATTGCGTCGTCAACTACACGTAATGGATATTTTTGTTTCCCAGCATGGTCTTTAGGTTCTGGGCGCTCGCATCAAAATCTTCCTCTTTCGTGCAAATTCGTTTGAAACGGTAGGCATGGCTGTAGGGACGCTGTTTCTACAATGGCGAGGGTGGTCGCTCTGGTAATGAAGATAATGTTGTCGATGTGTCGCGTCACGGTAGAGAAAAAATTGTGGAGTGTTTACCATTTTCAATTTTTACAGTTACATCTAAAAAGTTGATATCCGCTTTAGAGTAGGTGTACGTGAAGTGAATGTTCGGGTGTGCAGAATTGTAACAGTCTACGAAATCCAGCAGTTCATCCTCGCTGTGTGTCCAAATAAGAATGATATCATCTATGTATCTCTTGTAGGAAGTTTGCGTTAGGGGAGTTCAGAAAAAAATTTGGAGGGTAGCCTTCCGATAAATAAGTTGTCATAACTGGGGGCCATCTTAGTGCCCATAGCGGTTCCGCTGGCTTGCCTAAAATATTCATTATGAAATTCAAGTGCATTAAGTTCTAAGACAAGCCTCATTAAACATACAATGACGTGACAACGTACATGTCAATCAGAGCAGCTATTCCGTCGTCGTGGAGAATGTTTGTGTATTCGCAACTCCAGCGCGCTGCTCGCCCTCCCGCGGACGAGCGGAGAACTAGAGGAACGGGGACGACAGCGGCGGCGGCGGCGAGGAAAAGGTGGCAGGGGCTGTCGGCCTTGATGCGTGAAACCGTTGTAACGAAAAAAATGAGCGCGTTAAAATAGGAA
Organism: Ixodes ricinus; assembly: GCA_037355805.1. Classification (NCBI taxonomy): domain Eukaryota; kingdom Metazoa; phylum Arthropoda; class Arachnida; order Ixodida; family Ixodidae; genus Ixodes; species Ixodes ricinus. The sequence goes on from JAZHYW010004096.1 coordinate 30,151, forward strand.
TTCTTGTGCTCCACCTTGCAACAGCGTTGCACGAAGGACCGAGATGTCTAATTTCCTTAGAGACTCTTCGTATACCGCATACGCTGCGGATTGCTGGTCTTGTGCATGACCGCCAGCTCGATCTGTGCTACACGCGACGGTCTATGAAAAGTCTATTCTTTGCCTCAAGTAGGAGAAAACTGGTCGCGCAACGATATGTCGAGAAATACACGTCGGGAATGGGTTTGCGTTTTAAGACCATAGGTACATGACCATTTATTCCAAGCACTTTTAAAAGATAGAATACGCCTACTTGCTTTCGGGCAATTACAAAATAAATAAAGAAATGCCCGAAGTATTTTAAGCTCGTCTGTGTTAGCCAGCCGTTCGTCACGAGAGCTTAGAACGGGCAGTTTTGGCGAGAGGGGTCACAACGTTGCAAATAACACGAAAAAAAAGTACGGTGTATTAAAATATGCATTTTTCATAGAGCAATGAATAAAACCATTGAGCACCTAAACGCGCCGATTATGGTAATAGGCAGTTCTAGCATAGCGTTACCGCAGGCTGCCGTTGGCTACCGTGAGCAAGGCGACGCTCCTGACACGCGCTGAAAATTGTGCTTCAACGCGCAGAAAGAGCCTCCGGTTCTAATGCTACACCGCACGGTAGCCTATGGTAAAAAACTTCCTATCAATAACCATAGAGCAGTTTGATCAGATGCTGCAATACACTAAAACCTAGACGGTGAGCAGCGAGTTGCGAGCCTGTGACACGAAGGCATCAATACTGTGAACGCTGTCTCTTCCGAAGCTTGACGGTCACCGTTCGCGGCTCACTTTTTAGAGCGCCAATGGCCAGGCAAAGAGCGAACACGTCACCTTCATCACCCTCAAAAATATTCTGCCACAAACAGTTACGTGGTTGGTGCGTGAAACGCGCTCGCCCACCACATCGCTTCGCAAGTCGAGGTTTCTGCAACTTTTAAACATCAGCATGCTAATTCTGCTAACGCGCATCAACATCTCTGTCACATGTAATATGATCCTGCCCTAACCACTTTGCGTTTGCAGACAAATAAACCATTTTTTAGCGCACTGACCAGCGTCAGCGAGCAGGCGCACGGGAAACCCTGGAGAATCTATCCCCTTCTCTTCCGCCATCTGGAAACTACCGCCCCGCCACCTATAGGGCGTTGGAGTTGCGAATAGAGAAAAAACATCGAGAGGTGACCAAGTATGCTCCCTTCGGTACGCACATATCCGAAATTTCCCCTAGAAACTGGGTGGTGTCTTTGACATAGGAATCGAGAGTTGTAGGAATATTGCTTACTGATTTGTCTATAAAGCCGGTGATAGGTTCGGTTATTGTACCTATGCCTGATATAGTTGAGCGTCCTGGGTTACCATTTTTATGAATTTTATGAAGCATGTAGAAGTGACCTGGTCTTGGATTTAGTGGTTTCATCACATTATGCTCGTTAAGGGTTATGTTTCCTGTGTCCAAGAGATCTTTCAGTTTTGACGTTGCTATGGATGTGTATTGAATCGTTGGATCCCCCTCAAGACGCTCATCAAATTTTGGATTATTAAGTTGGCGGTATCCTTCTCGAGTGTAGTCGACAGTGTTGAGGATCACAATTGCTCCCCCTTTATCAGCTGGCTTTATCTTTACATCGGTCCTATTTCCCAGAGTTTTCAGGCAATCCCTTTCCGATTTTGTTACGTTGTACCGTTTTCCTTTCCGCTTACAGTATTCTCGTATTATATATCTTTTTACAGCGGCTCTCTCTCTCTCTCTCTCTATTTATATATTTTTTTTTCGTCAAAATTAAAAATCAAACCCTTTTAGCCTGCGCGATTTGAGATTAAACCACCCATCATAATATATATATATATATATATATATATATATAATATATATATATATATATATATATATATATATATATATATATATATAATTATATGCAGGGTGTTTCACGACAGGTGGACAAATCCGATATTGCGAAAACTACGCGGCGCAACAGAAAAAGGCTTGTGTCGTTTTGGTCCTGGGCCAGGGGCTTATTTAGAAAAATTATTAAAGTCCGGGATAATTAGATCTATAATTATTTTTGCGTAATTAACTTTTTTAATATTGGGTTTAAGGGTATGGGTTCAATTAGAAGATTGCTCAGCATCATCAAAACACACTAAATCAGCAAATTGCAGAACGATCGAATTCACGCGAAGCATTTTACGGCTTTCTGAAAAACCACACTAATTCGACAGGTTTTTAAGTTTCGGTTGTCTATCGGAGCGCATCTTTATAGCGACTATTATATCAAAATTATTTTTATTTTTTTAGATTGGGGTGTTTTGGGAAATCGGTTTTAAACTTTCAACATTTGTTATTTATCACAACATTTACGTGAATGTGGCGTAACGGCTATTTGACAGATCATGATGGTATTATCATATCTATAATGGGATTACATTGGGTTTTATACAGAGCTAAAGAACAACAATCTACCTTAAGTATTCGCAAAGTAAGGACCAGTCAAATGTGACCTAAAATCTACCTGAACGACGAGTTTAACATTTATTTTAGAAAAAAAACTTTAAATTCCTAATAATATGCTGATACATCAAGGTATCTTCATAGTACCTATTGAATGATGAGAAAAAGTTAAGTTGATGTAGAAAAACAGTAGCGGTAGCAGAGGGTGTCAAACACGCGACCTGCGACGGCAGGAAAAAGTACTAGTTTCTGCCACTGCAGCTTCTATGCTTCGTAACTCGAGAACAAAAAATCTGGGAAACATATGGTTTGCGCCCTCCTTCATTTCTGAGTTGACTCCCAAACCTACATTTTTTCTCGTCAAAATTTAAAATTTCACCCTTTTAGCCAGCCCGATTCGAAGGTGTTTCACAAAAAATGGACAAATTCGATATTGCGAAAACTGCGCGTCACAAAAAAAAAAGAAAAAAAAAGATAAAAAGCGTGTGCCGTTTTAGTTTTGGGTTGGGGACCCATTTAGGCAAATTAGTAAAGTTTGGGATAATTTAGTTGTTAATTATTTTGCGTAAATAACTTTTTTAATATTGGGTTTAAAAGCTTGGTTTCATATAGAAACGTGCTGAGTATCATCGAAAAACACTAAATCAATAAATTGCATAGCGATAGTAGGCAGGCGCGGCATTTTAAGGCTTTCTGAAAAACCGCACAACTTCGACGCGTTTTTAAGTTTCGGTTTGCAATCGGAGCGCTTCTTGGCCCCGACGGCACCGCACCCCATGTAGAAATAGTGCAACAGGCGTACATATCGCGCAAGATTTACTTGTTGTCAACATTATTTTTCGACTTTTGTTTTCCATATAGGAACTTTGAAGAAGTGGATCTGGGAGTTCCGCGCTCCATTAAGATCACAGAGTCCGCCGTAAAACTACTTATTTTTTATTTCTTAAATTTTATTTTTAGAGTAGTATGAAATATGGTTCGCATGGGTGCATCCGCTGTTTTTGTGTGTGTGTTTTTCATAGGATCCGCCGGGGATCACAGGACATCCAAATTCTGCACATCGTATGTAATACCGCAACACATCTCTTCAAAAAAAAAAGTAAAAGGTTTTGCAGATGAATGAAGCTCCTAACCATATTCGTCGAATATCTTTATCGACCCGTTGAATTATGTAAAGAAATGCCAAGAAAATAAAACCCAAAAAAGATTATTGCGTCGGCCGGGAATCGAACCCGGGCCACCCGCGTGGCAGGCGAGTATTCTACCACTGAACCACCGACGCTATGGTTACGTGAGTTGGACGATTACGTCGTCCAGCTGGTCGAGCGGTTGCTTCAATTGAGCCACTACCGGCCACGCATCGGCTGAAGGTCCCGCCTTCATTGTAGGTTTTCTTTTGTCCTAAAGCTGAGCCAATGCCACAGGTTTTTTTTTCTGATTTTGTTCAAAGCCGTAAATTATATTTTACGGAAACACAACACCCAGAAAGTGTCCGCAATTCCGTCTGTCCGTGGAATTGAACTGGTCTATAATAACTATAAAATATTACACAAATCAAGTGCCTCGTTCGTTATTGGTGACGCGGGAAACGTTTTTCCGATTAATTTAGGTGGACTGTTGAATTCTATTGTAAATACGAAAATAAATGTCATTGACACAACGATTTGACACCCTTACATCACGTCAAGTAACTATTTTTCATAACGTCCGGTCACGTGGACACGACACGGTGTCACGGGACTCGGTGAAATCATATGAACGGACGTCACGTGGCGTCACATGAATAACGTCACGCGACATCTCGAAGTGACGCATTGATGTCTCGTGATCTCTTGGCCTGACAGAGTGATGTCACCTAATGTCCTAATGCCACGGTGAATCACAACTTGACACCTTGTCGTCACGCCATGTTGCTACATCCCATGGCGACAGCTCGCTTTATGTTAATTAATAAAAAAATACGTTCTTCGTCTCCTTCACCGAATGCACTGAAATAGTAACGATCGCCCTTTAGGTACTTCATTACACGGGTGTTTGAACTTTTCACCTAAAGGGGCCCTCAAGGACTTTTTTACTGGTTTTTAATTTGTACCGAACCTGAGCGCACTGAACGTAGTAAATTATTGAAACTTTTTTCTTTCTCGAAATTCGCTGTATTTTAAAAGTTATAGGCAAATTAATATTACAAAAACAAGCAAAAAATAACCTCCCTCATGACGTCCTTGGTTGCTTGAGTGGCTGTGAAGTTAACTAGAGGAGGTGTAGTGAGCTCAGCGAGCGCTCACGGCTGCCGCACTCCGTGTCGACGGCGCGAGAGGGCGACACTTAAGCATGTTCTGGATAGGCTGTATGCAGCGGGCAGCCAGAGTGGCTCTCATTGCATCTGCTGCGTGATTAAACACAAATTCGGCATGACACTTCATTGGCCACAAACGACAGCAAACACGGGTTAAAATTCAGTTCAGAATGGGAGCCATTTCGCGCTGCCATACCGCGAAACGGCCAAACCGCAAGACAAAGCTTTTCGCCGAAGGCCTACCGGAACGCTCGGAGCAGGTCGGACTTTCCTGTCCATACGACCGCAGCGCTGCCGCGTACATACGGGACTTTTCCGTGTCGGCGCCTGATCCCACTACTCCTTTTCTAGTATGCGCCGCCTTTTCCACCGCTAAATGGCGGGTATGTCAACGAGTCATTTCTTGTTTGCGTACTTTATAAACTGCATTCGTTTCTATTCTGACCTGAAATACTGAACAAAAACTACGTTCATAAATAATTGAAACGGTTCGCGCCACTTATATCTTGTATTTCGACTAAAAATAAGTTTTTAGCGGCTCTGATAAATGTAAGCGCAGGACCAAAGACGTCACATTTTGCGCGTTTTCGGTACCGCGGGTCGCGCTCGTTAGTGGAGGAGGTTTCCGCGTCGTCCGGTTAAAATATGGCACACTGATATTTAGTGACTCTCTCCGTGCCCGCTGGCTTGCCCGAACCCCAAGAGACGTGGAAACCGCAAAAAAGGTAGACGCTTAAATATGACTGCAGGGCCCCTTTAAAGGTCGCCGCGAATTCTTTTTTCAACTATTTGAACTTTTATGTTTCCCCAGATTTAGAGCAATGAAGAGTCATATGGGACGTATACAAGTTACACACTTTCGTTTTCCTCTTAAGAATGCAGAATGCAAGCACCCACTTCGACGCTTCGCATATTTACTGCGTGCGAAATCCGGCACAGCGTTACGGGACAATGAATGAAAATATATGTTTTACACAAAATGTTTTTTTTATTCCAAATGTTGAAAAGCAAGACTTCAAATGAAAACTCCATAGAATAACCATTCCTCATTTGAGATAAACCTGGGAGCCACCTGGATACCTTCCATCTTAATGATAGAGGTTTACCTCAAGGTTGGGCAAATATCGAAAGCAATCCTTGACACTAACCTGTCCATATGTGATATCCCTTCAGTAATGGAACTCACCGTTCATGTGAGATGAGAGGAATAATTTTAAGGCTATGTCTACTGCCTGATACGTAGCCGTCTGAAGCGCACATAATACGGATGAGCAGGGTTCACTTCCAGCCATCGAAAGCGTTTTTTTTATATTTTTTCATATCCCGCCGGATCCCTTCAGTTAAATCTAGGAACGTATGTATTGTTCTGGTCTAGAATGCTGCAGAACAAGGATTATGTCTAAAAGAAGCCATACCCATGTAGCATTCTCTCAGCCTTGGGGGAGAGTTAATTCTACTGCCAAGCTAGAATCGGAGGCTGCAACGCCATTTTTTAAAATTCGTACATATATGCGCGAATTTTTCGATAATCGTTCAATTTTCTTTTAGTTATTCGACGCCTTGTTATTGCTGTGCCTGATTGCACGCAGAAAAAAAAACTGTGGTAGCAAGGTTTTACAATTAGTATATATTCATATAGCAAATTTTACTGGAGCTTCAAAAACATGAGGAAAACAAATTCCACATGCTGACACCTTATTTGATATTTTGTTAAACATAGGTTATATTTTATCGTGTATAAAAATATAAAAGGTGCCTCGCCAGTGGCCGAGACTATTAAAAAAAAAACTCACGCACCAACATAATTTCTTGTCGAATCATTTATTTATTTGCTGTAGAGTTTCCTTTTTAATATTTTCATGTGGATCTAAAAATATTAAAAACTTAAACACATTTTTTGGTACAAAAGTTAGACTATCACCAAGTCCTTCGCGTTATCAATTTAAATATCGCCTGTCAATAATTTGCGTTTGCGGCAGAAAAAGATAGGTGTGCAGGAAAACAGAGCAACACTGCCGGGCTGAGATCTCAGCATTTAGCCACCTTGCTTGCAATTCTTCATTTAACCATTTATTTCAGAACTAAACTGAAAAATATATATATATATGTTTATGAAAATATATCCTATCCGTTCCATGATTCACCTTGAGTAATAAATATCATCTACATTTGGCGAGGAGTAACTCCAAGTGAATCATTCCATTTTTTAGCCTTTCAAGTGGTACATTTTAAAGGAAAACACTTGATTTAATTTCTTTATAGTCTTTCACAGAGCGACGAACAAAACACATTATATACGGCATAGGTACTTAGAAGTTAGGTTACTTTTCTCAAAAGAATCTTGAATATAAAAGGTACTAACATTGTTTTGTCACTCACCCAAGAACAAACACATAAGATAATTTCCTCGCACCAACATGCAGCTCTTACAACTTCGCGCAAAATGAAATATATTCCCAGATAGTAAAGGGGAATCGCCGCCAATCTCTTGAGGATCCAATTATGATCTCACCGCAAGTTCTGAATCCTTGCACATCGCGTCCTTAGAGAAAGTGTAAAACCGCGATTGACGTCCATCAGCACTACGATTGCGAGCCGCCTCCAGGAATCCCTCTCTCGGGGTCTTTCCGGTGCCCTTGGGGGTAGTCGGCCGCCGCAACACTCCTCGACCAGTCCCCGTATAAAAAGCGCGATACTCGGCGTTGCCTCATTATCAATCAGAAAGCAGCGAAGCAGCCAACACGGACGGTAAGCGTCACATTTATTCTAGTGAACACAGCAGTTGTGAGCGTCCGTCGTTCCAACGGAAGGATAAAAAAAAGGATCAGTAAGAGGGGGTCAATATACTGCGCTTAAGCACGAAATTTCCTATTTGACGTCAAAATCAATAGAAAAAAACAAAAACAGACCCTCCTCAATTGATGTTAAACCGAATCATATGATCTATGAGGAAATCAAAAGAATAGGCGAATTCCAGATTGTGTGAGGCAGCAATTCAACGTCTGCTCACTGTTCCTTCTAACTGCTATGGGCATAATCTACTAAGCTACTTTTTGCTCAAAATATTTTCAAGTTATTTGTTGGGCTTGTGCCTAGTATTTGCTGGGGAGAAAACATGCGGGCATTTATTTGAATGTTTACAAATTTTAACATGCCCAGAGGCAATAATAAAAATATAAATTGCAACTTTAGTATATTAAAAAAACATAAAATTAAGCACACATTCTTCATCAATTTGAAAGACCAATTTGATGAGAGACTTTTCAGCGGCGATGCGGGTTTCGCAGAGGCTGAGGGACATTGCTTTGGGGTGAAAAAGTAAAGTAACATTTCTTCTATTATCTCTCTGAAAACAGAGTGGCTCTGGCCTAGGAATGCTTACCACCACCACATAAAATGCTTAGGCTACTGGGTATTTCATTTTGCAGGGGGCTGTATGCTCATCCTAAAGATTTTGCGTGGCTTTGTCACTCAAAACATTTTCAAGAGGAGTAAGAATAGCCAGCACTTGTTTGTACCCAGCAATCTGAAAGTCTACTTCTATACAGCTTCCATTCAACTGTCACGAATAATATTAAGGTATCATGCTCATTCATTCTCGTGTTTCTGTGCAGAAACTACCGTCAACATGATGTCCAGCAAGACCATCCTCGTGGCCTTAGTCGTCCTCGCAGCTCTGTGCAGCCTGGCGGTTGCTCAGTATGGCCGAGGATTCGGAGGGGGCCGTGGCTATGGAGGCGGACGTGGCTTCGGTGGAGGCTACGGAGGCAACCGTGGCTTCGGAGGAGGCTATGGAGGAGGACGTGGATTCGGAGGAGGCTACGGAGGAGGCCGTGGCTTCTACGGCTAATGCGAACTACCACATTCAGATGGGATGTGAATATGTAAAATCTGCATTGTACATGACATGTCAAAATCGCAAGTACACTTAACTGCTTGGTCAAGTAATAAAATATCTTCCAAAAATATTAATAGTAGGTGCGTACTTCGAAACTTCGCTTCCCTGTTATTGTTCCACTCATTTGCATCAGAATTTAGAAACCCTTTCTGAAAAAAGCGGCTGCACACCTATACGAATTGTTTCAGGAATAATATGAATAGAAAATGTTTGCTAAATCCTCACTTGCATGAAACCGATGTTTCTTGCTTTATACTGGGCGCTGCATCTCAAATGCAAAATATATAAGTGAAAGATCCGTACTTTCGGAGTTGCTAAGCTAGGAGCTTAGTGTATGTATTACTACAGTTTCGCCGAGGGGCTCGGCTTCGTCAGGAGATGGCATACATGTGAACAGACTTGTACACGTTACTAAAAAAAAGTAAGGAATTACAGTTACAATTACTCAGGTCTGAAATGTAATTTATTACAATTACAATTACTCTTCCATAAAAGTAAGTGACCGTTACTCCAAAAAGTAATCCGTTACTTTCGCGGCGTTACTTTCAACTTTACTGCACTATTAATAAGAAACAAAGAACGGGGTTATGCAACTGTTTATTGTTTGACTGGGTCACACTTTGTTGATCTTCAGCAATAGCTGACTCTCGAAAGTTGCATCCGACATCTTTCCCCGCTTCTTTGTAAAGATGTCAGCCGCCACGCTGAATACCCCTCCACTGAGGCGCTGGATGGGAGCGCAGTATTATAGCGCACAAATGATTGACGCACCGCATCGTACCTCTGAAGTGGGGCGATGGAGGTGCACTCTGCGTCCTGGAGAAAACGCGAAGCTTCATTATGGGAGATGGAACTTGATGCCGTTGTCATTGTAAAGCTGAAGTAATCGCTGGTGGAGTGGTCCGTGCCGTCTTCCTGGGTAGATGGCGCGCCAATCGTTGTTGTCTATTATGTTCATACAAACTCCAGCGTCTGGAGGAAAGTATGTGTTCCTCTCGCCTTCATCGGGGATAGCGAAGAAAGACTGAAGAAAGGAAAGGCGCACTTGGCTCTAGTGGGAGGGAAGGGGAAAGAAGATGGATTTTCAATAGCAAGAAACGTCAACGTGAGCAAAATGGCAGAAAGGAAGATATTATTTCCGTTTTGTTATGCGTTTATGCGAGTTTTAGAAATGAATGTCTTGACCCGTTGTCGTCACGACCTTCTATTGTTTTCGTCCCGAGTCCGGTTTCTTCCCATCAGTGTGCTTCATGATGGGAAGCACACTGATGGATAAAAAAAAGAGATTTTAGGGCTTAGGCGATGCAAAGAAAAGCTTCGACAGGTCTTCGTATGTGTGTGTGTGTGCGCGCGCAACGGCAGGTTTTCAGTTGAGCTTACCGGAACACTCCTTTTTTCCTGAAATTGAAGATGTTTTTTCCTGCGTTCAAATTTGCCGCTTTTTCCACCGCTAATAAAAAAGTAACGAATTACAAGTAATCCCTTACATAAATAAGTAATTAAATTACTTTACAATTACCCTAGAAAATAAGTAACGAATCCGTTACAAAATTACAGATAAATGTAACGGATTACAAGTAATCTCGTTACTTGTAACGGCTTACGTACAAGTCTGCATGTGAGGACGTCAGACTGCGCAGAGCAGTAAGCGGCATATCGGGAGAGAAGGGCATGATGTCAGGAAAAATAAAAGTAAAAAGATAGATGAAAAGGGCAAACATATAAAAACAAAATCGAACGCGCAATAAAAAATAAAAAAAGAGGTTTGACTTGAGCGCTTTTTTACGGTAGGGCGGCGGGTTTCAAAGCTAAAAAAGGCGTATATGAGATCTCCGACACTGCAGTGGGTACAATAGGTCATAAACGGACGGCACGGGCTCTGGGACGACATCTTCGGGACTAATTACAGGTAAGGATAAGCCGATGTGGGCGTCCGCTCTCCGCGACGGTCACCGCGGCTCCTCTCGGGCGCCGTAGGAGCACATCGCGGGGAAGGGTGGCGCGGTGGAGGGGAGGGGGAATTGCCACCACGGGGCAACCTTTCCACCAATTTCGAGGTTACTGGCGGGTTGTTCCCTAGCTTTCCCTAGATCGATACGAATAGAAAACATCCATAAACCCCTTCATGCAACACTGCGCACGTTGCACTCTGGAGACTAGTGGGCCAGGGAGGAGAGTTGCATGGTTTCGGTTTCGATCGACACGTCGACAAGAGATTATACACAGAGTGCATCTCATGTTGTCTTGTCCCGAGAGTGTCATTTATGGTCTCAAACTAACCTAAATGGCCAGACCTCGAAGCATTAGCACAAGCCCGATACGTATAGCTTGTCTTAAAGGGGCCCTGCAAAGACTTTTTTATTGGTTTCTAATTTGCGCCGAACCTGAACGCACTGAACGTAGTAACTTAATGAAACTTTCTTTTCTTGAATTTTGCTTGATATTAAAACTTATAGGCGAAATAAAATTACAAAAACAAGCAAAAAATAACCTCCTTCGTGACGTCCTGGGTTGCTTGAGTGGCCGTGAACTAGAAAAGGGGTAGTGAGCTCAGCGAGCGCTCACGGCTGCCGCACTCCGTGTCGACGGCTCGAGAGGGCGCCACTAAAGCATGTTCTGGCTAGGCTGTATGAAGCGGGCAGCAAGGGCGGCTCGCATTGCATTTGATGAGCGAGTAAACAGTAATTCGGAATGAACATTCATTGGCCACAAAAGACAGCAAACACGGGGTAAAGATCGGTTCAGAACGTAAGTCACTTCGCGCTGCCATACCGCCGAAGGGCCGAACCGGAAGCCAAAGCTTCTCGCCGAAGGCCTTCGGAACGCTCGGAACCGGTCGGATCCTCGACTGCAGCGTCCCCGCGTACATCCGGGAACTTTCTACGCTCGCCGCTCGTCGCGACCTGATCCCACTACACCTTTCTAGTATGCGCCACCTTTTCCACCACTTGGTGGCGGATATGTCGACGGGTCATTTCTTGTTTCCGTACTTTATAAACTGCACTTGTATCTTTTCTGATCTAAAAAACTGAACAAAAACTACTTTTATAAATAATTGAAGCGGCTCGCGCCAACATATTTTGTGTTTCGACTAAAAAGAAGCTTTTAGCGGCTCTGACCTGCAGGAAGTCCAGGACCTAAAACGTCACGATGTCGCAACATCTTGCGCCCTTTCGGCACCGTGGGTCGCCCCCGTAGGTGGAGGAGGTTTTCGCGTCGACCGGTTTAAAATATGACGCACTGATATTAAGTTGCTCTCTCCGTTCCCGCTGGCTTGCCCGAACCCCAAGAGAAGTGGAAACCGCAAGAAAGGTAGACGCATAAATATGATTGCAGGGCACCCTTAACACCTGCTCGTTGTACTTTCGTACTCGAGCCTTTCTGTTAGCGTTTCGAGGTATGTGAACGAGCCAGTGCTGGGAATCTCGACGCAGCGAAGCTCGGGAATCCTGATTGTGTACGAGTCAACAAGCTGCAACAACCAATAAGTATGCACACATCGAGCTCGCACCTTTACATTATTGTTGCTGGTCAGGAAGTTTGTTTTCTGCGTCCATAGACCAAATATGACTTTTTGCAATTAATGTTACTGTTTTTTTTAGTACGCCTAAGTATGGGAGGTAAAACTCGGAGGCGCCATTAAAAAGCTCAAATGGAACATACTTTTTATCTCTTAAATGTGCTGACTCGCAGCATTGCATGAAGCGAAGTCCCTACCCCTTGCATTCCACTAATATTCAATATCGCGTGTGCGCATAAAGGTATCCCGCAATCACATAGGCACATACGCACTCACAAACTGTTTTAAGAGAGCAAAAGTCGAGCACTTATAAAAAGAATGTTGCACCGTTCGCCAGAAGTGCACCGGACGGGCGTGAACGCCTATGCGGTGCGCACAAACGAACGAAAATATTCAAAGCGCATTTGATGTTTGCTAATGGCTATAGTATTTGTTATGCGTTTGCTTTCTTCCTAACTGATATGCCGAGATAATTTCAGACACCCCGTTCAGACACATCTGGGGTGTCAGTAAAGGTTCGTCCACAAGTGCTTACTGAGGAGTAGGGACGCTTGTTAGAGCCTCCGTCGTAGCTAGCCGATCTCAGAGTTTGCTAAAACTTTATCTCCTATCAGCATAAAATTTGAGTGAGAGATATATGACGACACGAGGAAGACATCATAGTAACTTTTGTGCAAGTAGTGACGTCGAATTTATTGCGATTCCTTCAAAGTTCATGCGTCAACGGTGGGCTGAACTTTGATACCCCTGTGAGGATGCGGCTTGCTTTTCGCCCAATGAAGTAACAAGAAGCGAATGTTTAGCAAATACAATACGTGTAAGGCTCAAGGTGACAAAATTTCAGTTGTAGTTTACTGGTACTAGACGGGAATATTGGAATTGAGGTCATAGATGCACTCGTGGGGTGAGGTGACTAAGCCACGTCTTACTGCGTTGGCATACGCACACGCAATATCTGGTGTTTCGGGAACCAAGGATAGTGCGCAGTCTTCGTTTTCTATCGCTCGAGTATGAGTGTATTGTACATTCGTTAAAAGTCAGATAATCGAAAACGCAAGCAGCGCATTCGGTCACGGCGTGATGGCATGGAATGAAGCTGCTCAATCGAAACCGAAACTGAGTGGCCATCTAGTTTCAAGAGTGCACTGTGTGGCATATCGCCGCGATGGGGCGCTTCGATTTTGGAAGAAGACTATTGCTGAGATCGGGTCCGGCTCGAAACGGACGAGCAACTCGAACAACTCGGAAACGTTTGAAGCGCCAGAAGCCAATCAGGGACGCAATATTTTCACGTGACACCTTTGTGGTGGTGATGACGACAGCTAAGGACTTGGTTCTAATTTGAAATGGATCGTTTTTGGAAAGAAACCTTTTCAGGAAGATTAATTAGTTTTCTCAACGCCATTCAAATGTATAAACACGTTTTTAGCGCTTAACTGTGCGTCTAAATAGTGGGGGAAAATCCATGATGATGACGCCAAGTCGTAGCAATTCGGTTGCTGCATGTGAACGCTTGCGGCCCGTGTGGCTGGTGTTGCGACGTCAAGTTGCTGGGGAAATTGCCCCGTCCGAAGCGGGCCTAAAGGCGCCGTCGCACCGTACTATAAATTAAAAATACTAATTGAAAAGATAAAACATTAAAATAAAAATAAACATAAATACACATGCCTAGAGTGAAGACCGAGTAACGTTGTGTGCAGCAGGAGAGCATTGTGCGGAAGCCATAGATTTGCGTCGCATTTCAATGAAAAAATATAATATTAACGAATCTCGCAAATGAGTGGGCAAAATGAGGAGAAAGGAAGCAGTGGGTACAGGAGCGCGTGTGGAAGGATCACTCTTTCGTACACACACACGCACACACACACAAAATAATGGTTCAATTCCAACCGAAAATACAGTGCCACTTGGTCAGGGTGAGTTTTGATGTTCCCTGTTAATTCTTAGACAACGTTTTATCCGCTGCAAGTGTTCCTGGATTTTCATTTATTCCTTTATCGATCGTGTCGAATTGGTATATAAGATACGATTCGCGCTGCTCCCGTTCGCGGTCTGACTTAAATCCGCTTTCAAGGATCGTTACCGAAAGTTTTTGAACGAATGATGTGGCAGGCTAAACAGTTTTGAAAGTGGTAGGCTTGGGAGCGATTTTGAATGAGATTTGTGAATATTGAAGCGTGTCCTGAATGCTGCCTTCGTTTGCACTATATATTGTATTTTGCAGACACTGCACCCAAGCAAATAACTAACATTTGAAGTGTCACACGTCAGGTTCCCTCGAAGTGTTAAGGAGAATTACGATTGTGTGCTGCTAGCGCTGATAGTATGTGGCATTCGTTTACAAACCAGGCATATCGGTTTCGTCCACGGCTCGCATTCGTCATTTGACAATGACGAATTCAGTCGAGGGTCTACAAGTGAGTCTCTAGGTTACGTGATCATCTGTAGACCACACCGGGGGTTGACGGAAACGCACGTTTAAGACGTTCGCTTTGTTCTAGAATATTATAGTGCTGTCTCAGTATACTGTTTACATTAGGAAAGTTCGTGCTTTAAGTTAGAAAGAGATTCGTGCGTTGTAGGTCGGGTTTGGGGGTGTGGTTCGCAATTAAGTCCTCGCGGTTCAATTGTTTAGCTTTTTGAATTGCGTCGTCAATTACACGTAATTGATATTTTTGTTTTCCCAACATGGTCTTTAGGTTCTGGGCGCTCGCATCAAAATCTTCCTCTTTCGTGCAAGGGGACGCTGTAGGGGACGCTGTTTTTACAACGGCGAGGGTGGTCGCTCTGATAATGAAGATAATGTTGTCGATCTGTCGATTTACGGTAGAGATTTGTGGAGAGTTTACAATTTTTAATTTTTACAGTTACATCTAAGAAGTTCATATCCGCTTGAGAGTAGGTGCAAGTGAAGTGAATGTTCGGGTGTACAGAATTGTGACAGTCTACGAAATCCAGCAGTTCATCCTCGCTGTGTGTCCAAATAAGAAAGATATCGTGTATGTATCTCTCGTAGAAAGTTGGCGTTCAGGGGAATTCAGAAAGAAATTTGGACTCTAGCCTTCCCATAAATGAGTTGTCATAACTGGGGGCCATCTTAGTGCCCATAGCGGTTCCGCTGTTTTGCCTAAAATATTCATTATAAAATTCAAATGCATTAAGTTCTAAGACAACCCTCGTTAAACAGGCAATGACGTGACAACGTACATGTCAATCAGAGAAGCGATTTTGTCGTCGTGGGAATGTTTGTGTATACAAAAGAAACATCGAGAGTGACCAGGTATGCTCCCTTCGGTACGTACATATCCGGAATTTCTCCGTGACTGGGTGGTGTCTTTGACATAGGAATTGGGAGTTGTAGGTATATTGCATATTAATTTGTCTATAATGCCGGAGATAGGTTCGGTTATTGTACCTACGCCTGATATGATTGGGAGCCCTGGGTTACCAGTTTTATGAATTTTAGGAAGCATGTAGAAGCGACCTGGTCTTGGATTTAGTGGTTTCATCACATTATATTTGTTAAAGGGGCGGTGCAACGATTTTATGATTAAAATAATTTGCATCTCGTCATTTTTACGTTGTTTATCGTGTCCCAGAGGATAGAGAAAACACCTCCTTCATTAAAAATGTCGCGATTCCGCTGCATAATCGCAAAGCAAAAGTCGAGCTTTTTCCCCACCTGCAGCCCCAAACGGCAGCCGAAGGAACTACGGCGAAAAGATTACGTGACCTCGCTCGGCTCTAAGCTGCAGCATAACGCCCGCTAATGTCAGCAGAGAGAGGTAGAGGAAGCGTCCTCCGGGGAGAGCACATGGGAACCTACACGGCACTCCGAATGACGTCACTGGGAGTGCGACCAGGTGTGACCCTGAAGACTGGGAGTGAGTTGAGGGGTGCCAGAAAGGCCAATATTTATCTTTTTTTACGCAACAACTAGGACACGCAGGGAAAATCGGTTTTCTGTTCTTTTTTTCAGAAGTGTCAGAGGGCAACTTCCACAAATCTTTGACCGAAGTCCGGAAATCGTTGCACCCCCTTTAAGGGTTATGTTACCTGTGTCCAAAATATCTTTTAGTTTTGACATTGCAATGCATGTGTAGTGGATCGTTGGATCCCCCTCAAGACACTCATAACATTTTGGATCTTTAAGTTTTCGGTATCCTTCGCGAGTGTAGTCGACAGTGTTGAGGATCACAATTGCTGAACCTTTATCAGCTGGCTTTATCTTTACAGCGGTCCTAGTTCCCAGAGTTTTCAGGCAATCCCTTTCCGATTTTGTTAAGTCGTACCGTTTTGCTTTGCGGTTACAGTATTCTCTCATTATGTCTCTTTGCACAGCGGCTCTCTCTCTCTCTCTTCTATTTATATATATATATATATATATATATATGTGTGTTTTTTTCGTCAAAATTAAAAATTAGATCCTTTAGTCTGCGCGATTTAAGATGAAACCACTCAATATATATATATATATATATATATATATATATATATATATATATATATATATATATATATATATATATATATATATATATATATATATATATATAATGGGTGGTTTCATCTTAAATCGCGCAGGCTAAAAAAATCTAATTTTTAATTTTGACGAAAAGAAAAATCTTTTGGGGGCATTTCTGAAATGAAGGAGGGCCCAACCTGCATGTTTTCCAGATTTTTGTTCTCTAGTTAAGCAGCGTAGAAGCCGCAGCGGCAGAAACGAGTGTTTTTGTCTGCCGTCTCAAGTCGCGTGTTTGAAGCCCTCTTCTGCAGCTACTGTTTTTTCTACATCATCTTAACTTTTTCTCGTTATTTAATAGGTACAATAAATATATCGCGATGTATTCAAATAGCTTTAGAAGTTTTAGTTTTCTATAGTAAAATGTTAAACTCGTCGTTTCGATCGATTTTTGGTCAACTTTGACAGGTCCTTCCTTTGCCTGTACGTAAGGCAGACTTGTACGTAACGCGTTACATCTAATGGATTATATGTAATCGATTACATTTTACTGTAATTTTGTAACGCTTCAATTACTTGTTTTAAGGAGTAACGATCTTTGTAATTGAATTACTTTTTTTTGCTGTAATCGATTACAAAATTCCCCATTACAGTTTTTCTCAACTTTTTTTTTTTTTTGGACGGGAAGGGGTTAGACATGCTGGAGTCACTCAGCTTTGGGCGACGGTCAATTTTTTATATTTATTTTTATTTTTCGAAATTACTAAACACAGGACCTCGAGGATTAGTAGGCCACTTCACTACGCTTCGTTTCCTGGATACTTTTTCTTTTTTTTAGTACACCGGAGACTACGTCCTGGGATGGAAAATTACATTATCCAGCCTCTTATGAGTAATATATTTAAACAGCGCCTTTAGAGCGCAGCTCTTAGGCGCCCGTTTCCGGCTTGAGCGGCGTCGCCGTCGCCGTCGCCGTCGCCGTCGGGTAACCGCGCGGTGCATTATGGGAAATATCCCATAATGCACCGCGCGAGCCCCCCCCCCCCACGGGGGTCACGTGACCTCGGGGGAAGGGGAGGGGGTCACGTGACCCCACGGGGTCACGTGACCTCGGGGGAGGAGGGGGAGGGGGTCACGTGACCTGGGGGAGGGGGAGGGGGTCACGTGACCCCCCAGATCACGTGACCCCCCCCCCCGGAGGAGATTGAAGAATGAGGGAAGGAGGAGGAGGAGGGGTATACCCTCCCCTGAGTACCCTTCCCTCCTCCTCCTCAAGAGCTGCGCTCCAATTCGGCGTTACAGGGAGTTGTAAACGGCTTTCATTTTTTTTATTTCTATTGTCAGAAGAGGGATTGGGTGTACTGGCGTCACTCACTCAGCTCTAAGCAAAAATAGTCAAGGCTTTTCTTTTTTTCGGAACAACTGAGCGCCAAACTTTAAATTAAAAAAAAAGTTAAATTAAAAGTAACGCGGGAAGTACTCGATTACTACAGAGTAATTTCTCGATTACATTTTCAGGCTGTAATTGTAATTGTAATCGGTTACTTTTTACAGTGACGTATTTGTAATTGTAATCGGTTACTTTATTTCAGTAACGTGTACAAGTCTGACTTAAGGTAAATTGTTGTTCTTCAGCTCTATTGAAAGCTCAAAGCAAGTCCATTACAGATATAATAATACAATTATAATCTATCGACTACCTGCTCCGCCACCTTCACGTAAACGTTGTAAGAAATAACAAATGTTGAAAGTTTGAATTTAATTAAAAAAACATTTTTGTAAATTTGTTTTTAATTTTTTAGATATAATTGTCGTCTACAAGGAAAGCAATCTAGGGTAGTGATATTCTGTTTGTATGTCCTTTATTTTAGCAGCATTCGTGTGAAACACGTGCTCATTTGGCTAAAATACAGGAACCGTATACAGGCATTGTGTACCTCTACGGTTTCAAAAATATGCTTTTAATTTTATTTACGTTTTTAAAAAAGAACGTAAAGCAGTCGAACTTGTGATATTCATTGAAATTTAGAACTTGAAATCAGAGAGACGCCACATAAGCACGCTACAAAACAATGAGTAACAAGAATATAAAAATCAAAATGCCACGCAACATGTCGAAAATTGTTTCTATATAAACGGTTCAAATTAAAGGAGGGTGGCTTCTCATTATCCAGCCTCTTACGATTAAATAATAAATCCTAACACCATTCAAATCTTGAACATAAATCTTTTAGGGAAAGGCACCTGGTTTTGTTTTCCTCACGTCTTCCAGGTCGCTGACGGTGTACTGCACAGTTCTTGCACCTCAGTAATGTACAAACGCGCGCACAGAACCAGTAAAAAACACGAAAACATCGGTGGCACACTTTCTGAAGGCAGTACTCTTTTTACTATACTTCGTTTCACCTTACTTCCGGACGCAGCGCACGCTACGAGCTATCTTAGCCAATCCCGTTCTGTGGATGTAGCCCGTCATAGGCTTTCCACGCTTCGCTGTGCCCTCTCTCTAAGGTCACGTGACACTCACACGGCCTTGGATTGGCTCCGATGGCTCGTAACATCCGCTGCGCTTGGCCGTGAGGTGAAACGGAGTATAGTTCGACGAAACTGTGAATTAGTTTTCGCACTGTCACGCAGTTGACGTTTGTAGGTTTGAACATGCCGGCACGCATTCACTGATTATCTTTTAAATTTCGGGACACAAAGCGTTAAGTGCATACCTTGAAACGTGTATGCAGCTACTCTGGGCTTCCGGAAATCTTTTCTAGGTCAATGTTCAAGGCGCCTTCCTTTAGTGGCTTCCTCCACACGTGTGAGGATCAGATGCCCCTCCGTAGGTTAACCTTCTCCCACTCTTTTTTTCTTGAGCTCCCGAAAATGCGTGAGATTCTCTTTGGCAATTAAGAGTAGAACGATCCCTTTGACTTTCTATCTGACTGCCTCAACGAAGCTTTGCGCGTTCGTTTAAGGAATACGATACTGTATTTGTCAAGTTATTCATAGATGCCTGGTGCTTCAGAACACCGCCCACTGTATCACACGAGCTTTTCCCGTGCCCTGATGCGGAGAATATCCACTTGGAGACGGCGATATTTTTCTTGAATTCGTACACCACCTGGTTCGCCTGTTTTTGGAAGGCACCGTTTGAAATATAAACGAGTTGCGTAAAAATAGGCAATTCTTCCTCCAGCCGGCCATCAACAACGTTGGGCGTACAGAGCGCGTGGGACGAGTCGTGGATGACGTTGTCGCTCACTACGCCTAAGATTAACGTTGACCGTTCGGTTGTAGCCATGCAGGTAAAGATGGAAACCACCTTGTTCTTCCAGTGATGTCCTTGCAATGCGCCCTGGATCACGACACACCAGCTTTCAGCAAAATCGAACTGCAAGAGGACAGCACGTGACTTCACATGCACTTTCTCGAGCCATATGGCTCTTCGCTGGGCGCATCTGATGAAGAACTGGAAAAGGAATGTTTTGTCAACTTCTGAAACTTGTTAGAAAAAACCGTAACCTCGAAATGTTTTTTTTTGTTTTTTTTGTCAACTTGCCACAGCTCTCAAACAAAGCAGCTCCATTACGTCTTCGTGTTCGAGTCCTAGCTTACTCAGTGATGCGTAATTCCTTTTCAAACAGACTTTACGTTCGAGAAAAAAGCAGTCTTGCAAAAGTGTCTTTTTAAAAAAACGCAAACAAAAATAGAAATATATTTTCGAAATCGTAGAGGCGCACAATGCCGGTAAGGTTGCTGTATTTTAGTCAAATGAGCACATATTTCAGACGATTTCGGCTCGAATGGGTGACCTATAGCCAAAAAATTACATTTCTAGATCGCTTTTTGTTATAACCAACTACTATATCCCAAATATTTTTTTTTTAAGTTGGGGTTTTCGGGAAAGTCTGTTTTAAACTTTCAACATTTGTTATTTCTCATAACGTTTACGTGAAGGTAGCGGAGTGGCTATTTGACAAATCATGATGGTATTATTATATCTATAATGGGCTTGCTTTGGGCTTTATATAGAGCTGGAGCACAACAATCTACCTTAAGTACACACAAAATAAGGACCTGTCAAAGTTGACCAAAAATCTACCTGAATGACGAGTTTAACAGTTATTCTAGAAAAACATAAAATTCCTAAAAATATCTTAATACATGAAGGTATCTATATAGTACCTATTAAATGACGAGAAAATGTTAAGATAATGTAGAAAAAACAGTAGTGGCAGCAGAGGGTGTCAAACACGTGACCTGCGACGGCAGGCAAAAGTACTAGTTTCTGCCACTGCAGCTTCTATGCTTCGTAACTCGAAAAGAAAAAAATCTGGGCAACATGCGGTTTGCGCCCTCTTTCATTCAGAGTTGACCCCCAGCATACATTTGTTTCGTCAAAATTAACAATTGGAGCATTTTAACCTGCATGATTTGAATGTGTTTCACGAAAAGTGGATCAATTCGATATTGCGAAAACTACGCGTCGGAACAAAAAAAAAGAAAAAGCGTATTGCGTTTTAGTTTTTGGGTCAGGGGCCCATTTAGGAAAATATTAAAGTTTGGGATAATTTAGTTGTTAATTATTTTTGCTTAATTAACTTTTCTAATATTGCGTTTAAGGACTTGGTTTCAAATAGAAACGTGCTGAGCATCATAGAAAAACACTAAATCAATATATTGGAAAGCGATAGAAGGCAGGCGCGGCATTTTACGGCTTTCTGAAAAACCGCACAACTGCGATGGGTTTTTAAGTTTCGGTTTGCAATCGGAGCGCTTCTCGGCCCCGACGGCACCGCACCCCATGTAGAAATAGTGCAACAGGCGTAAATATCGCGCAAGATTTACTTTTGTCAACATTATTTTTCGACTTTTGTTTTCCATATAGGAACTTTGAAGAAGTGCATCTCGGAGTTCCGCGCTCCATTAAAATCGCAGAGTCCGCAGCAAAACTAAATTTTTTTATTTCTTAAATTTTATTTTCAGAGTAGCATGGAATATGGTTCGCTTGGGTGCATCAGCTGTTTTTCTGTGTGTGTTTCTTATAAGATCCGCCGGGGATCACAGGATACCGCCGGGAATCACAAGACTTCCAAATTCTGCACATTGTATGTGCAGCACATGTCTTAAAAAAAGTAAGACGTTTCGCAGATGAATGAAGCTCCTAACCATATTCGTGGGATATCTTTATCGACCGATTGAATTATCTACAAAAATGCCAAGAAAATAAAACACAAAAAGACGAATGCGTCGGCCGGGAATCGAACCCGGGCCACCCGCGTGGCAGGCGAGTATTCTACCACTGAACCACCGACGCTATCGATGACGTCAATTAGACAATTATGTCGTCCAGCTTGTCGAGCGGCTGCTTCAATTAAACCGCTGCCGGCCACGCATCGGCTGAAGGTCCCGCCTTCATTGGAGGTTTTCTTTGGTCCTAATGCTGAGCCAATGCCGCAGTTTTTTTTTCTGTTTTTTGTTCAAAGACGTAAATGATATTTTACGGAAACAGCACCCAGAAAGTGTCCGCAATTCCGTCTGTCCGCCCGCCCGCCAACGCGTTTGCCCTATTAATATAGCAGTGGAATTGAACTGGTCTATAATAACTATAAAATAATACACAAATCAAGTGCCTCATTCGTTATTGGTGACGCGGAAAACGTTTTTTCGATTAATTTAGCTGGACTGTTGAATTCTATTGTATATACGAAAATAAATGTCATTGACACAACGATTTGACACCCTTACATCACGTCAAGTAACTATTTTTCATAACGTCCGGTCACGTGGACACGACATGGTGTCACGGGACTCCGTGAAATCATATGACCGGACGTCGCGTGGCGTCACATGAATAACGTCACGCGACATTTTCAAGTGACGCACTGATGTCTCGTGATCTCTTGACCTGACACAGTAATGTCACCTAACGTCCTAATACCACGGTGAATCACAACTTGACACCTTGTCGTCATCCCGTGCTGCTACATTGTAACGATCACTTCTTAGCTACTTCATTACACAGGTGTTTGAACTTCTCACTTAAAGGGGCCCTGCAAGGACTTTTTTACTGGTTTTTAATTTGTACCGAACCTGAGCGCAATTTTTTTTTTAGAAATTCGCTTTATTTTAAAACGTTCTAGGCAAATTAAAATTACAAAAGCAAGCAAAAAATAACCTCCCTCATGACGTCCTTGGTTGCTTGAGTGGCCGTGAACTAGAGGAGGGGTAGTGAGCTCAGCGAGCACTCACGGCTGCCGCACTCCGTGTCGACGGCACGGGAGGGCGCCACTAAAGCATGTTCTGGATAGGCTGTATGCAGCGGGCAGCCAGAGCGGCTCTCATTGCATCTGCTGCGCGATTAAACACAAATTCGGCATGACACTTCATTGGCCACAAACGACAGCAAACCCGGGGTAAAATTCAGTTCAGAATGGGAGCCATTTCGCGCTGCCATACCGCGAAACGGCCAAACCGCAAGACAAAGCTTCTCGCCGAAGGCCTTCGGAACGCTCGGAGCCGGTAGGACCCTCCTGTCCATACGACCGCAGCGCTGCCGCGTACATACGGGACGTTTCCGTGTCGCCGCCTGATCCCACTACTCCTTTCTAGTATGCGCCGCCTTTTCCACCACTTAATGGCGGGTATGTAAACGGGTCATTTCTTGTTTCCGTACTTCATAAACTGCATTCGTTTCTTTCCTGACCTAAAATACTGAACAGAAACTACTTTCATAAATATTTGAAACGGTTCGCGCCACTTATATTTTGTATTTCGACTAAAAGTAAGCTTTTAGCGGCTCTGATATATGTAAGCCCAGGACCAAAGACGTCACAATTTGCGCGTTTCCAGTAATGCGGGTCGCCCTCGTTAGTGGAGGGGGTTTCCGCGTCGTCCGGTTAAAATATGGCACACTCATATTTAGTTACTCTCTCCGTGCCCGCTGGCTTGCCCGAACCCCAAGAGACGTGGAAACCGAAAAAAAGGTAGATGCTTAAATATGACTGCAGGGCCCCTTTAAAGGTCGCGCCGAATTCTTTCTTCATCTATTTAAACTTTTATGTTTCCCCAGATTTAGAGCAATCAAAAGTCATATGGGACGCATACAAGATACACACTTTCGTCTTCCTTTTAAGAATGAAGAATGCAAGCACCCACTTCGACGCTTCATATATTTACTGCGTGCGAAATCCGGCCCAGCGTCACGGGACAATGAATGAAGATATATGTTTTACACATAATGTGTTTTTTTCATTCCAAATGTTGAAAAGCAAGACTTCAAATTAAAACTCCATAGAATAACCATTCCTCATCGGAGATAAACCTGGGAGCAACCTGGATACCTTCCATCTTAATGATAGAGGTTTACCTCAAGGTTGGGCAAATATCGAAAGCAATCCTTGACACTAACCTGTCCATATGTGATATCCCTTCAGTAATCTAACTCACCGTTCATGTGAGATGAGATGAACATTAATATTTTTAAGGCTATGTCTACTGCCTGATACGTAGCCGTCTGAAGCGCACATAATACGGATGAGCAGGGTTCACTTCCAGCCATCGAAAGCGTTTTTTTTATATTTTTTTATATCCCGCCGGATCCCTTCAGTTAAATCTAGGAACGTATATATTGTTCTGGTCTAGAATGCTGCAGAACAAGGATTATGTCTAAAAGAAGCCAAACCCATGTGGCATTCTCTCAGCCTTGGGGGAGAGTTTAATTCTGCTGCCAAGCTAGGATCGGAGGCTGCAACGCCATTTCTTTAAATTCGTACATAGGCGCGAAATTTTTTGATAATCGTTCAGTTTTCTTTTGGTTATTCGACGACTTGTCATTGCTGTACCTGATTGCACGCAGAAAAAAAAAACTGTGGTAGCAAGGTTTGACCATCAGTATATATTCATATACCAATTTTTACTGGAGCTTCAAAAACATGAGGAAAACAAATTCCACGTGCAGACAGCTTATTTGATATTTTGTTAAACAAAAGTTATATTTTATCGTGTATAAAAATATAAAAGGTGCCTCGCCAGTGGGCGAGACTATTAAGAAAGAAGAAAAGTAACTCACGCACCAACATGATTTCTTGTCGAATCATCTATTTATTTGCTGTAGAGTTTCCTTTTTTATATTTTGATGTGGATCTAAAAATATTAAAAACTTAAACATATTTTTTGGTACAAAAGTTAGACGTGTCACCAAGTCCTTCGCGTTACCAATTTAAATACCACCTGACAATAATTTGCGTTCGCGCAGAAAAGAATAAGTGTGCAGGAAAATAGAGCAACGCTGCCAGGCTGAGATCTCAGCATTTAGCCACCTTGCTTGCAATTCTTGATTTAACCATTTATTTCAGAGCTAAACTGAAAAAAATACTATATCTTTATGAAAATATAGCCTATGCGTCGCATGATTCACCTTGCGTCATAAATATCATCTACATTTGGCGAGGAGTAACTCCAAGTGAATAATTCTATTTTTTAGCCTTTCAAGTGGTACATTTTAAAGGAAAAACACTTGATTGTATTTCTTCAAGTCTTTAACAGAGCGACGACGAATACAAATTTTTTTACGGCATAGGTACTTAGAGGTAAGGTTACTTCTCTCAAAAGAATCTTGAATATAAAAGGTACTAACATTGTTTTGTCACTCACCCAAGAACAAACACATAAGATAATTTCCTTGCACCAAGAATGCAGTTCTTACAACTTCGTGTAATAATGAAATATATTCACAGAAAGTAAAGGGGAATCGCCGCCTATCTCTTGAGGATTCAATTATGATCTCACCGTAAGTTGTGAATCCTTGCACATCGCGTCCTTAGAGAGTGTAAAACCGCGATTGACGTCCATCAGGACTACGATTGCGAGCCGCCTCCAGGAATCCCTCTCTCGGGGTCTTTCCGGTGCCCTTGGGGGTAGTCGGCCGCCGCAACACTCCTCTACCAGTCCCCGTATAAAAATCGCGATACTCGGCGTTGCCTCATTATCAATCAGAAAGCAGCGAAGCAGCCAACACAGACGGTAAGCGTCACATTTATTCTAGTGAACACAGCACTTTTGCGCGTCCTTCGTTCCAACGGAAAGATAAAAAAAAAGGATCCGTATGAGGGGGTCAATATACTGCGCATGGGCACGACATTTCCTATTTGATGTCAAAATAAATAGAATTAAAAAAAAAACAGACCCTCCTCAATTGATGTTAAAACGAATCATATGATCTATGAGGAAATCAAAAGACTAGGCGAATTCCAGATTGTGTGAGGCAGCAATTCAACTTCTGCTCACTGTTCCTTCTAACTGCTATGAGCATAATCTACTAAACTACTTTTTGTTGAAAATATTTTCAAGTTATTTGATGGGCTTGTGCCTAGCATTTCCTGGGGAGAAAACATGCGGGCATTTACTTGAATGTTTACAAATTTTAACATGCCCAGAGGCAATAATAAGAATATAAATTGCAATTTTAGTATATTTAAAAAAAAACAGAAAATAAAGCACACATTCTTCATCAATTTTAAAGACCAAATTGATAAGAGACTTTTAAGCGGCGGTGCGGGTTTCGCAGAGGCTGAGGGGACATTGCTTTGGGGTGAAAAAGTAAAGTGATATTTCTTCTATTATCTCTCTGAAAACTGAGTGGCTTTGGCCTAGGAATGCTTACCACCACCACATAAAACGCTTAGGCTACTGGGTATTCCATTTTGCAGGAGGTTGTATGCTCATCATAAAGATTTAGCGCAGTTTAGTCAGTCAAAACATTGTCAAGAGGAGTAAGAATAGCCAGCACTTGTTTGTACCCATCAATCTCAAAGTCTACTTCTATTCAGCTTCTATTCAACTGTAACGAATAATATTAAGGTATCATGCTCATTCATTCTCGTGTTTATGTGCAGAACCTACCATCAACATGATGTCCAGCAAGACCATCCTCGTGACCTTAGTCGTCCTCGCAGCTCTGTGCAGCCTGGCGGTTGCTCAGTATGGCCGAGGATTCGGAGGGGGCCGTGGCTATGGAGGCGGACGTGGCTTCGGTGGAGGCTACGGAGGCAACCGTGGCTTCGGAGGAGGCTACGGAGGAGGACGTGGATTCGGAGGAGGCTACGGTGGAGGCCGTGGCTTCTACGGGTGATGCGAACTCCCACATTCAGATGGGATGTCAATATGTAAAATCTGCATTGTACATGACATGTCAAAATCGCAAGTACACTTAACTGCTTGGTCAAGTAATACAATATCTTCCAAAACTATTTATAGTGGCGCGTACCTTTCGAAACTTCGTTTCCCTGTTATTGTTTCACTGATTTGTATAAGAATTCAGAAACCCTTCTTGAAGAAGCACCTGCGCACCTATACGAATTGTTTCAGGAATAATATGAATAGAAAATGTTTGCTAAATCCTCACTTGCGTGAAACCGATGTTTCTTGCTTTAAACTGGGTGCCGCATCACAATTATATAAATATATAAGTAAAAGATCCGTACTTTCGGAGTTGCTATGCTAGGAGCTTAATGTATGTATTACCAAAGTTTCGCCGAGAGGCTCGCCTTCGTCAGGAGATGGCATACATGTGAGAACGTCAGACTGCGCAGAGCAGTAAGCGGCATATTGGGCGAGAAGGGTATGATGTCAGCAAAAATAAAAGTAAAAAGATATATGAAAAAGGGCAAACATATAAGAACAAAATCCAACGCGCAATAAAAAATAAAAAAAAGAGGTTCGACTCTAGCGCTTTCCACGGTAGGGCGGCGGGTTTCAAAGCTAAAAAAGGCGTATATGAGATCTCCGACACTGCAGTGGGTACAATAGGTCATAAACGGACGGCACGGGCTCTGGGACGACATCTTCGGGACTAATTACAGGTAAGGATAAGCCGATGTGGGCGTCCGCTCTCCGCGACGGTCACCGCGGCTCCCTCGGGCGCCGTAGGAGCACATCGCGGGGAAGGGTGGCGCGGTGGAGGGGAGGGGAATTGCCACCACGGGGCAACCTTTCCACCAATTTCGAGGTTACTGGCGGGTTGTTCCCTAGCTTTCCCTAGATCGATACGAATGGAATACCTCCATAAATTCCTTCACGCAACACTGCGCGCGTTGCACTCTGGAGACTAGTGGGCCAGGGAGGAGAGTTGCATGGTTTCGGTTTCGATCGACACGTCGACAAGAGATTATACACAGAGTGCATCTCATGTTTTCTTGTACCGACAGTGTCATTTTCGGTCTCTAAACTAACGTAAAGGGCCAGACCTCGAAGCTTTAGCACAAGCCCGATACGTATAGCTTGTCTTAAAGGGGCCCTGCAAGGACTTTTTTATTGGTTTCTAATTTGCACTGACCTGAGCGCACTGAACGTAGTAACTTAATGACACCTTCTTTTCTCGAATTTCTCTTTATTTTAAAATTTATAGGCAAATAATATTACAAAAAAGCAAAAAAATAACCTCCTTCGTGACGTCCTGGGTTGCTTGAGTGGCCGTGAAGTAGAAAAGGGGTAGTGAGCTCAGTAAGCGCTCACGGCTGCCGCACTCCGTGTCGACGGCTCGACAGGGCGCCACTAAAGCATGTTCTGGCTAGGCTGTATGAAGCGGGCAGCAAGGGCGGCTCGCATTGAATTTGGTGCGCGACTAAACAGTGATTCGACATGAACATTCATTGGCCGCAAAAGACAGCAAACACGAGGTAAAGATCAGTTCAGAACGTGAGCCACTTCGCGCTGCCATACCGCCGAAGGGCCGAACCGCAAGCCAAAGCTGCTCGCCGAAGGCCTTCGGAACGCTCGGAACCGGTCGGATCCTCGACTGCAGCGTCCCCGCGTACATCCGGGACCTTTCTATGCTCGCCACTCGTCGGGACCTGATCCCACTACACCTTTCTAGTATGCGCCACCTTTTCTACCACTTGGTGGCGGATATGGCGACGGGCCATTTCTTGTTTCCGTACTTTATAAACTGCATTTGTTTCTTTTCTGATCTAAAATACGGAACAAAAACTACTTTTATAAATAATTGAAACAGCTCGCGCCAACATATTTTGTGTTTCGACTAAAAAGAAGCTTTTAGCGGCTCTGGCCAGCAGGAAGTCCAGGACCTAAAACGTCACGATGTCGTGACCTCTTGCGCCCTTTCGGCACCGTGGGTCGCCCCCGTAGGTGGAGGGTTTTCGCGTCGTCCGGTTTAAAATATGACGCACTGATGTTAAGTTGCTCTCTCCGTTCCCGCTGGTTTGCCACAACCAGAGTGTCGAACCGAAATT
Organism: Ixodes ricinus; assembly: GCA_037355805.1. NCBI lineage: Eukaryota > Metazoa > Arthropoda > Arachnida > Ixodida > Ixodidae > Ixodes > Ixodes ricinus. The sequence continues at coordinate 59,053 of JAZHYW010004096.1, forward strand.
TTTATCGGTTCGGTTCGGGTTCGATCGTCCGTGCAATTTACTTTTGTTTTTAGGTACCAAAAATATGAAATTCAGTTATTTAATTTCGACGCAGGAGTAGAAGAAAATCTACATTAACGTACATAACGTCGTGTTCATACGACTCAACATCCCTTTGTTTACCAGTAACATATAATTTACCTGAATCAAAATGTTTAAGTACATGAGTAAAGAGTTCAGCTTGTTGGTACATACCTGTAAATATATCTGCTTGAAATTTAGAACTATACTGTATTTTCTTGTCCTATCTTCGTGTTTAAGTAAAATTCTAAAGTTCAAGCTGATTTATTTACACGGTATAAAATGATGTCGCGAAGTGTGGTAGGTCGCCTAAAATACCCGTGATTGGTACAACTTTGTGTCGCAGTATTAAAAGGGAAATCGTGATTGTGTCCTTGAACTAAGGAATTAATTACACCACATAAAATTATGAAATGAGCACCTCGTGGCTATATATATCATGAAATAATGTTTACGAAATACGCTTCACAATATATATGTATATGATGACGACACAACTGAGCTAAAAGCAATAAAATTTTCAAAATGTCACAGAAATTTTAGGATAATTCCTTTCAGTCTATTTTTTATAGAAACACCGAGCGGCAATCAAAATGCTTGTTGTTCTAATCAAACATTGTTTACACTCAGCACCGCATGCATGCGACTAATCATGCAGCAAGGAGTAATCGCAATTGTTCACTCTAATCTATAAGCACCTTCGTACTCAGATCGAATCTGGCACAAAATGGCGCTTGCCCAATGGAACATTTTATTATGCTCCATTGGCTGTTGAGGTTCGTTCTTGACAAGATGCCGGTCAATTTAATTTGCAAATGAGCATCACCCTTGCTAATTGATGATTTTAACGCGATAGCGTTAAGGAGCTCATGTCGCAGAAAAGCCGATGTCGGTGGCGTGACTGGAAAATCCTGATTGGTCGATAGGGTCATGACGTCAGAGCTACATGCCCTCGCGCAAGAATTTCAAACAACCCACAATGCTCACGTGAAACGTGACATCACGCGTAGAATGAGAGTGATTAAAACATGACATGTAATGCGAATTAAAGGTCGCCATATGTCTCAAATGATTTCACTTTTTAAAGTAATTATTTTGCCTTAAAAAACAAAATTAAGAATTTTAGGCGGCATTCAGACCCACGACCCTTTGGTTGCAAGTCAGACGCTTTTGACTAGGCCACGCGAGGCACGCTTGCGCGGCAAATAAGAATCGATGCAAACGAGGCCCGATAACGCTATCGCGTCCCATTTCTAAAAACGAAGCTTAAGCGTCCTCCAAGATTTTTTTTTTGTTAAGTAAAACGAAGTAGTATATCACGTTCTACTCGACATGGCAGCTACTTAATTGGACACTTTCTGACGGTTTGCGTGTGTAATCGTCATAGTTCCGCCGCGCGCCCCTGTTTACTTTGTTTTTGTCCAGCCCACAGACATATAAAAGTAATGCTCACCACATAAAAGAGGCGATAACAGACTTCTATATGTGTGAGGAACACATAGTTATTTAAATTAGCTTCAAAATCAGAAATGTGTGTAAGGCTGTCCCATATCACTTACAACGTGCCTGTCGAGGATAAAAACGCCGGAAAAGATTGACAGAACACACTTTCAGATAATCGGCCCTTTATTTATGTTGTCAAATATTCAGTTAGTAATTAAATATATTTTTATAATGATCAATAAATTTTACTTTATAAAGTTCACATAGCCGCTTGAGACCGACGCGGAAGGACGATACTCGAAACTACGCGAGCTGTGGAGTCTGCGTAAAAGTGTTTTTCTGTTTGCTGATTGGCAGTGTGAAACACCGGGTTGCAGGGTACGCCAAAAAGGACTCTGTGCTCACATGATAGATTGGAAGTCAAATGCACGAAATGTTCAAACAGAGAGAGATAATTAATGTTATTTTTCCAAATAATCCCTTACAGAACACCTTACTGCAAAAAGAGATGCGTAAAGGTGCAAGCAATGAAATTCATAATTTTACATATATAGCGCGAAAGACAGACAAAGATTCTTAAAATCTTAGTATAAATCACATTTCATCAGCTTGCATGCGCTCGAAACTTCGCGAAATACTGCCTCGGGAGGCTAATGTTATATTCGGTTTTACCTGCACTTGTTTTGGGCCCTCACTTTACAACACTATGCTAGAATAGTCATGCGCTCTAACATTTCTCTAGGCTGCCATATATCATCGCGAGACTGCTATAAATACTGCACAACTTTACAATTAGGACATCTATTGCTAGTGTTGCGAACATCACATTTCACCAGAAAGCTGAACCGTTTAACATGGTATGCACGTGACGTCATCACACTATAGGCTGGTGGTCATTGTGATATCTTCTTGCTGAGAAAATCGAATTCGATGGTGAAAAATGCACGCTGCAGGAGGTTCAAGCTCAGTGAAAGCCAAGTATTTGAAAGGCACGTATTATTATTCTTAGTGCATAGTCATGAGGAACGGCGCGAGCCTCTGGCACGGCAAAAACATGCTTTTTGGGAAGAGCGTTTTTGCAAACAACGTAGTTTCCGGGGTCACGCTTTTTGGTCTGCGCCAAAGATGCGTGGAAGAGGAACCTTTACAACACAATATGTTTTTAAAACTAACCCCCCCCTCCCCCCCCCCGCACACACAAGCACACACACACACACTTCTTTATACCGCGGTGCTGTTAAGGGCTAGTTTCCCCAGTATTGTGTCCGTCAGCAAACAAATGATGACACTAAACTCTGGACAGCTACCGCCATCTATAAGCGACGACGGCAACCAGACAACCGGCTTGCGGTTGTCTGGTTGCCGCCGTCGCGCATAGATGGCCGGCAACCTCTCCAGCCTTTCCACTCTGGCTTGCCGACTTGCGGCCGGCCATTACTTCATTCCCACCATAGTACAGCTTCGCTGGTCTTCCTTCTTCACCAGAGTGGAAAGGCTGAAAGTATTCCTGAGGAATTGCCTCCTCCGTTTGTGTGTGCTAATTCGACAATTTTATTTGACACTTGTTAACCACAACCCTCCATTGCTTTTATTTTGCACCCCGTGAAGTTTAAACAGGTCATAAAACGATATCGGGTTGGAATGTTCATGACTTTTCCGAGGCGTAGTGGTCCTAGTCTGGCCCAAGTATACTCGCACAGGCCTCCACTGATTTAGAAGCTTCTTTGTCGCGGTAAAATTTCGAGGATAAAATGAGACTATTTCTTTTAGTCTTGCCTTTCCAAAGATTGATGTCGTAATTGTGGGATCAAAACCACCCGCCTGACGACAGTTGAGCGCGGCTCATGGATTGGACAGGAGAACTGCGTGAGCACAGTACATCGGCTCGTAACAATCAATGCCTCGACGGACACTTGGGTAGTGGCTCGTGTCCAACCACTGCGGTGATGAGAATAGCCGAACTCTAACAATGCCTGAAGCTCAGCACGCGTTTTCTTCCTTTCCAACCCCAGCGCGGGGGTATGATTAACGTTGGCGGCATAAGACAGGCACCAGGCCACGTAGCCGCTTCTGGCACCGAGTTGAGGGGATGAACGATGCTCATATTTCTCTAATTTTTGGCGACTGCCATTGCCTAGAAAAAAGAGCAAATCCAAGTTCAATCAGTTATTAACGTTAGGGAGCGATCTTGAGTAGTATTTAGTGATGTATAGAAATCTTTTTATAGCTCCTTTAAGCAAAATACAGATGGGGTCCAGACTTGGGCAATAACTTGAGAGCGACGCTCGTATGAGACTTACAGCGACTGCCAACGTTGGGCTGTCCCTCTAAAGTCACTAATTTTTTTACGTATTTTTTTCGTACACACATGTAGTTCTATGTAACGTCATATTAATAAGTCACATTTAGTCATTTCAATACTTCTATTCTCGGGGACATCTTTCGAATGCAGTTCAGCAACAACGAAAAAAATGTTTGGGTGCCTCGATGATGTAAAATTGGTCTTGCAACATTTTGTTTTTGTACTTTCAATAAATACTGTTAAGAAATAACCCCTGGTGTTGATAGCTTGCGGAAACATTCATTAGTTTTCCCCTAATAGCAGATGCAGAAAATATAA